>JBANCZ010003302.1:0-13022 GCA_037040025.1 Sphaerogastrella javana | reverse complement strand
CACGATATATCGATTGGCATATTCCATGACTGCATTTGTGCGGCAATTTATATCGATATATTTATTCTTGCAATCACTATGTTGCTAATAACATTTCGCGTTTGTTGTGTAGTTGCACTAACGATCTTAGCAATTTTTATAGAAAGAGTTGCAACAATAGAAAGAAAATGCTTAATATTGGAACGGACGCTTCGGCAAGCAGACTTGAAAGTCAAGAAAGCGAAGATACTCATGCAATACCAAATACCGAAATACCAACACAAACAACACAATGTCGCATGTGCCACGCTCGCTGCATTTCGGAAATTGAATCGCACAATCTATATGAAACCAGTGTGAATTTTGGTACAAAAGATTGTGAATTTAGTGAAAAATTCACAATTGTTGAAGCTTGTCAAAGTATATGGGGCTTAAAATACGAACGGCATGAGTTCCTGCCAGACCGCATCTGCATACCATGTTTGGAAATGATGAAGGACATTTATCAGCAGCGCCAGCGAATGCATTTACGGGAGGAACAACTGCAGAATGAGCTAAATAAAGTAACTTCACTAGATGCCAGGTATCGGCCTGGACTAAATGGAAATCCCGGCGTGTTTCAGCTTTGCGAAGGCGAAGAGGAATGCGAGATCGTGGAGGTCGATCCAGATCAAGTGTGCGATACGAGCGATGATGAGTTTCTTGGCTCTGATGGCGAAGTTGAGATGGAGGACGACGAGTGGGATGATGAGGAGGAGGAAGAACCCCAAAATGATGAAGATGCCGAAATGCCACTTGGCATGGATGCAGCACAGATGACACTGATGCAGGTCCATCTGTCAGTAGAAACCAATGGCAATAATGCAAATGCGCATCCCAAAAGCGCTTTCCTCTGCCAATACTGCGACCTAGCTTTCACATTACAGCCAGATTGCCAGCAGCACGAAGCCACGCATGATTCAGCTACACCGTTCGTCTGCAATTATTGCCAGATGCGTTTGAGCACTCGCCCAACTCTAATAGCTCACATCAGAGAATTGCATGATGCCGAACGTCCCTATGTATGTGCTCACTGTAGCAAAGGATTTGTGCGTCGTTCCGATCTGAAGAAACACACAATTGTTCACACTGGCGTGCGACCTTTCTCATGCAACGTCTGCTCCAAGAGCTTCTCACGCAACACAAATCTTACGAAGCATCTGCGCATTCACAGCAGCGTCAAGCCGTTCGTCTGTCAGCAATGTCCGCGCTCGTTTCAAACGCCGCTGGAGCTGATGAAACACACGCGCTCACATACGGAAGTCAAGCCGTATCAGTGCGGGCGCTGCCAGGCCTCGTTTGCACGCAAGGACAAGCTGATAATGCACCAGCAAAGCCATTATAAACGCGACGCAGAACAGCAACAGCAAAACATAAGGTTTGGCTTAATCGCTCCACAGTCAGAGCAATTGCAGCTACCATTGCATACATATGTGGACGCGGATGCACCTGCGGCTGCTCTGCAATCCAGCACACATCAACAGCAACTACAATTGCAACAACAACAGATGCAGCAACAATTAGTTGTCCCTGTGCAGCACAAGATGAAAACAACATCAAAGACATCACGTAACTATCGGTGCGACGTTTGCGAGAGAAGCTTTCAGCGCGAGCGGGATTTGCAACGCCATCGTGCCTTACATATGGATACGCTATTTGCATGCAAGCTGTGTGGTCAGGCATTCAATCGCCGTGAACAATTGCAGCGCCATGAAATAGAGGCCCATGGCCCAAGCTTCACCTGTTCCATATGTTGCATATCCTTTCTGCATCAGGCGGAGCTTGAAACGCATCTCAAGGTACACGAGTTGCAGCATAGTGTGGCCAAGAGCAATCAGGAGGCACTCAACGCAGCTACCGTTGGGCATGTACCCATGCAGTTGCCCATAGCAGTGGCAGCAGCATATCCCACAGGCGAGCCGAACCGCGTCCAACCCAATGTTCAAGAACCGGTACAGTTGAGCAACCTGAGACCCTCGGAGATTTCCTTTTACAGCAACATGATCCCAACTATGAATTTGGGCTTCTACAGCGAGACTCGGCCGGAGGAGCGAAATGAGATGTAATTTAAATTAATACTAGCATGAATTAATATTCATATTTTCAATTTTAACTATCAATCATTTTTATATTAATATTTTTTAGTCTGTATTGTCTCAAATTTTTTAAAAGTGAATCGAGAGTTTTTATGAAGTATATTCCTAAGGCATGCCTATATGTAAATAACTTGTATGGAATTCAATAAAATAACGCAATCTTTGCGATCTTCGCAAATATAATCTCCTCTCGGTTTATTTATCATCAACGTGAGCACAGCTGTTGCAATAGTACACACACAGATACGCACACACACACATATATATGTATATATATATATGACACACACACTCAGACATCTACTTCACCTTGTGCCTCACAGCTGCGGTTGTGACTGGCTGTGACTGGCTGTGACTACCGGTTGCTCCCATGGCTCATGGTTCATCCTCGTTCAGTGTTTCAGTTTCCAAACATAGGGCAACGCGTGCAGACGTGAGCGCAAGAGACGTGAAATTGCAGCAATTCGGAAGTTGAATGAGTTTTTCAATTACGAAAACTATAGCATAGATGGAAAATGTTTCCGAAATAAATTAAACGACTAAAAGTTAAAATATTTTGTATGTGAAAACAACAAATAATTTAATATACATTTGGTAATTGTTTAAAATACACTTGGTCTATCGTGTTAAATCCATTTACCATATACATATGTATACCAAAAGCAGTTCTGTATAATTTGAATAACATATAAAGGCTTAAAAGTAATGTAATATACATATATTTAAGTTGCCATAAATAAAGTGAGCGGCACAAGTTTTAATCGAAATGTTTGATTTATGGCAGTATTTTTCGTGCAAACACCAAGAAGGTGCTACGTACCACTAGCACACGCAATCCAAGGAATTCAAAAGAACGACCGCATTGGAAATGATCTCTTAAGCAGCACTGGACTGGACTTAGGTACTGAAATACAAAGCTATGCACACGTAAGTAACGGCGATGGAATACTGCTCACCTTATAAGCTTGTCTGGCTCATGCAGTTCACGCTGCTTTTAGCGCCTTGTCCTCAGCGCCGCACGTCTATTTATTCATTTATTGAATGTCTACCGTTCTTTGACTTGGCCGTTTCGGACTTGATAGGTCTATTGGCGCCTCTAAGATCGCCGCAATTTAGCGCGGAATCGAGGAAATTCTATGAATGCGGTTCGATTATAGTGATCATACATAATATTTAATAATGTAACCTTCTCATTAAAGTTCGCGTAAAGTTTTCATTAGATACGCATAACAGCTGTAAGAACACAGTGATTCTTGGAATATCATAGATGAAACACTATATTTTGAGGAGAATAAATATTGTTCAAGAGAAACCTTTATCATATCAATGGCAACTGAAAAGGATCTATATTTTTCCAGTATTCTCTAATCGATATCTTGGAATAAAAATTCAGGATTACGGGCGTAAGATAAAGGGTTCCTTTTTGGATTATACACGAAGAGCTGCATTACGGTCCTAATTACTAAATTTTATTAAGATCGGTTAAGAAAAGAAAAACGAATGAACAAAATTTTGGTAATTGAAAATGCTCTGAAAACTGTACCTAAGGATTCTATCGGCCAGCATCCCTACTCTACGTTTAAATTTACTTTATTTGTGGTCCAGATTTTCCTGAAAGTATTCAAAGTAAACAATTGTTTTCTAGACTTGCCAAATCTGTGCTGAATCTATGTTTGAATCTGAATGCAGTGAGTTTAAGTCAGGCTAATTCCATTGTCAACAATGTTTATCTGTAATTGCAGTTCTCTAGATTGAATACATCAATGTCAGCGAATGTCAGATACGACACTTTACAGATGTCAGTTAAAGAGTTTCGAAGAGAGTAAAAAATTCGCTTCGATGTTTCTTGAGTCGTTTCGAATGGTTTGCTGACTTCAATAGTGCAGTTTCTCCTTCATGAGCTGGAAGAAAATGCAAATATGAAAATGGATTGTATTGTGTTTTGCTATAGATTCGCATGGGAGGAGGCTTTTCAAGAGTTTCTCACATCCGTTTCACTTGCATATCAATTCACTTTCTTTCCTTATGGCTGGCATTTTTACTGAGTTCATGTTTTGTTGTTGTTGTTGTGTTTTTAGATATATGCATATAGATATTACAGATACTTTAATATGTGTTTGTTCCACATGGAAGACTTTTGGTTTTTCATCTTCATCAGCTTAGTCAGTTGTTCGTCGTCATCGTCGTCATCCGTTTACTTTATCATAAACATTTATGCCAATGTTTTTTCTTTTCTTTTTCTTCGTTCTTTTTTCTTTTTTTCTTTTGAAACCTGTTCCATGGTTTCTTAGAGTTATTTTGCCTGGCACGACATTTGTTCCTTGCGACATTGCAACGTGCCCCAAAAGCCACTGCATCCGAGTCGCTGTTTTGGCCGCCTTGCCACCCTGTTTCCCTCTTACCGAGACCCTCCCTTTTGCCACGACGCCTGCCAGTTTGTTTCTGTTCCCTGGCCCTCGTCTTTCGCCATTCGACTCACTTCATGTCGTCACGCAAACTCCAATCCGTTCATTAATTCACTTGGCAAACGGTTAGTCGCTCGGGTAGGCGTGTATAGTAGCTGGAAGTGTTAATTAGTAGTAGCTGTCTATAAAAAATTACAATAGCAACAACAACTACATCAACAACAACAACAACAACATCAACATAAGAAGCCGTTAATGATTTATATGGGAAATCGGGCGCCAATTGTGGGTGTTGAAACCGAAGAGCCATAGGCATGTTGTACTTTGATGCGTTCAGTGTGTTATTATGATTTATACATTTATATGTATGGTATGGACAGCCTCAGTAGGAGCTCATTATATACAATTATAAGCTATCCAGATATTGACTCTGGGTAGTCTGAGCACAATATTTGAACTTCAGTTTGAACATTGTTACGCTTCATATTGTAACTTCTTACAGTTTGATTTAATATTAGAATCGTAACTGCAGTAAATATTTCACGTGAGTTTTATTGAACATAGACAGTGTATATAATGCACTTTTTTGGTTATCTTATCCCAATAATAAATCTCGGCTCATTTAACAGCCCTTTAAAGTTCTCCTTTTGTACAAGAATCTGGAGATACTCCGTGCTTTCATATTGATTTATTTTTTTTTTTTTTTAGATTTTTTTTGTTATTTTAAAATGTCGTGACAAAAGAGAGTCTCAGGAAAACTGTTCAATAGAACATTTTATTTGTTGCATAAGGCATGCAGTGTACAACAACAACATGAAGGAGACTATTATTGGTTCGGTCCCATACTCGGGACAACGTGCCATTCCATGGATGCTAGTGAAATATGTTTGCAATTTGTGTAGATGCGATTGCTATAATCCAATCGCTAGCGATTATATATCAGTGATGTGTGCACACCCACAACAGTCGGGTAGCTTGGAGTTGCTGGTGCAGATAAGGATAAGCTGGATGATGGCATCAATAGACGTGCTATGCCCCTAGGCTGAACATCACCTGTGCATCTTTGCTGATGCACCAATCTGCAAGTATACTCATTTTTCCCATCATTTCCATTGGCATTCACACTCACATTCACCTTCGAATTCACGTTCACGATCACTTTTACGTTTACGTTCACGTTGCACACATCCGAATTGCCAATGGCTGCGGGACAAGAGTTGAAAATTGCATATAGGAATTTATTTCAAGCCTTGGATCACAATACACACTCTACTAATTTGTAGCTCGTCCAGCTCTTTCCGCTGATCTCCGTTCTCCGCCAGCTGTGCACAGTCCAACATGTTGACTGTCAGCCAGCCAGTTTCGCATTAAGGTGAACAAAAAACAAAGGAATTCTTCAATGTCGAATTCGAGATTTGACACACGAAAATTGTGTCTGCCCAACGGAATCGGGGGACGGCTACAATTTGTGCAATTGTTAAAATCTTTGCCTAAGTCAAAATAAATCAATAGCAATACGAAGGTTTTTACATTCGCAAGTTAACCTTCAACTTCCCCAAAAAGAGGATTTTTAGATATTTTTCCGGATGGTTTGTAACTCTCATTTATAAATATTTAAAAGTAGAAACGGTGTCCAATAGTGGGTACCATGGGTATAGTACTTGCACCGTACGATGCGTAGTATTTTCGGAGCAGTATAGTATGTTCGGGGAATAACAGTTTATTCGCTACTGTATTGTATTTTCGATAAACGATTTCGAGAACCGATATCGATAGTTGATATGGATAATGGAAATGAATTAGGAAGTATTTACATTAAGAAGCGACATGGAATTCCAAAAACATGATTACATTGAATTATGTTACACCTTGTGATGTCTAATTTCGTTAATACGTAAAGAACCAAATTTTAGGGAAATATCGGAAACCGTCTTACATTCAGTTTTAACTTTAGGTTGCTGTTTCTTTTTACTGTTGATTGATATTAATTAGCTCTACCTTGTGATTAATATGTTACTGCCGATGTAATATTTATCATAGAAATGTCTTTAAACTGTAAGACAAGAATTGCAGCTACAGCGAAAACCGTTAAAGTCGTTTACAGCCGAGAGGCTTAAGGTCAAATATTAGATAAGGTGTTCGGCGATGCTTGATGAATTGCCATAGAACCTTGCATTGGATTGCGCAGACTGAAAGGTGACTGAATGTTATAAGTAGACGAGTATAGAAAGAGGGTGGTGAGAGAGAAAGAGGGGAAAAGATAAAGATGATGTGTAAGTAACTGAAAGGGAGATATGGAAAGAGAAAGAGAGAGAGGGAGAGAGAGAGAGAGAGAGAGAGAGAGAGAGAGAGACAGACAGAGCGCTTTTTGACATGCATCTAATTGTTTGATGCCTTTTACTGCTAACTGATTCAGTGCCAACTTAAATGGAATGGACAAGTTCTTGCTCCTCACCATATTGATGCCTTCTCAGTGGAACGTTTGCACGTGCAGGCATTTATGTGGATGAGATAGCATGTAATACTCACAGGGGTCCGTCATCATATCATCATCACCATCGTCATCATGATTCGCATCGTTTCGCATCGCATCATATCGCATAACCCACACGCGACAAGAAATTTACCGCGGTCCTCATGGATACAGCTTTTTAATAGTGTTGCATTTTGAATTGGGGTCTTGTGTGCTGTTGTCCTAACAGTGCTAAGATCCAAGATCTTATGATGATGCAACGAATTGGAATTGGAATTGGAATTGGAATTGGATCGGTGCATTGCACGACAACAGCCTTCTTTGGTTAATGCAATTAAAATCCCATTAAAAGTTTTCACACACCTTCGAATCTCTTAAAGAGTTTCCCTCTTAGGTGCACAAATATACAACTCAGCAGTTGTGAAAGAAATAAGAAAAATCTCCCACATAAATTAACACTTAACTCAAGGTGTTGTCGTTTCCGTTTCCTGTTCACCTCTTTTTAAATTTTTTGCTTTCCTTTTATATTTGATTCTCTTCGCATATTCAGTATCCATGTGTCTTAACCAGTTGTGGATGCAATTCGGCGGAAATATAGACGAGACTCTTACCATAAACTGAATCTTGCAGAGTTTCTTTTGGCAATTGGCCTTTGTCTACCTGGTTTTTGTTAGTACGTTCTACGTTCTACGCTTTGTAACGGCATTGCAGCCTCATGTAATTATCCTTAAAGTAAAAAACGTGACGATATTTGCAATTTGTTTGGGCACTCTATACTCCTTTGACAAAGCTCGCTAGGAATGCGATGCAGCTACAACAATAATGTTAAAAATGTTGCAATTGGCAGCAGGAAAGCAGGTACATACCTACTCCAACACCAACACTAATACCAACAAGTTTCACTTCAATGCACCATTGTTCTTGCAAAGATTAATAAATGCAGAAGACGGCTTTCTTGGTTATTATGCACAGTATAACCAAAAATGCGAAAAAGGGAACGTTAATTCCAATCTTCTATATTTTAAATGCTAATTTGTCTCATTAACTCGTTTCCCGTTTGTATATAATACATATATTTGGGAGAGTGTAAACGAAGGAATGAAATCAAAGCCTAACGTTACCCGTAACTGTTAAAACCGTTTTTAAAACACAAAACCATAACCTAAACCGATATTTAAATCTATCGAAGATCGAAACCGATACCAGGACGCTATTTTAATTCGGTTTTATGCACTCGTATAAACTAAAAGTGTAAAGAAATTACAAATGACAGTGATTTAACTATAAACGAAATCAATTATCGAAATTACTATGCAGCACCGAAAATATTATACTGCTGTGATAAAACCACGAACACTGTATAATGATCCGAAAATAAATTATTGCACTGAAAATACTAAATGAAGGTAACCCTCCTACAACGCGTTGTATAGATTCCTGAAAAACTCCGCGTTGTGGGAAATCGCATTGTAGAAGACACTAACTCCATACGAAAATCAGAGTTTGGTTCCAAAGTAAAAAAAAAATTTAAATACAATTTTGGAATTTGTATAGTAAAAAAAATAATAATAAATAGCCAACAGTAGGGACTGGCGCGACAGTAGGGACCCTGTGTTTAGTTTTTTGGGAAAGTATAGTATTTTCGGAACAGAATAGTATTTTTGGAACGGAATAGAATTTTTGGAGCAGAATAGTATTGCCGGTGTGATATGGATTTTCGGAGCAGTGTAGTATTTTCGGTGCTGCATTGTTTTATCGATTATCGATTTCGATAATTAAAATCGATAATCGATATACAACGTTCTAGCTTCAAAATTGCGCCTTTTACGTCGATTTTAAGCTTTCAGGTATCCACCAGTGGGGGATTGGGGAGAGCTATCCAAAATTTGAATATAGTAGTAGGCGCCGAAGCACAACGCCCTAGATCCGAAATGGCTCCTGGTAAGGCAATATTAAGACTTGGTATCCAATTGTGGGGGAGTGGGGTATTTTTTGTTAATATATGGAAGATTAATTAAACTTTTGTTATGGTTTTCAAAAATTGTATGATTGCGATTAACTATTGCCGCGTGTGTATGTATTAATTATATTTAACTCATTATATTTTACTCTATTCACCATGAGTGATAAGTAGAGTAAAGAATATTAGAGGAGCATTTCAATAAAACGTTCTAAAAATACCACCAAATTTTTTTTAAAAGGCAACCCAAATTCTAAGCACCATCTTTAATCATGATGAATATTTGATTTAAAAGCTGTGAAGGATATTTGAAGAAAAGTGAAAGTTGAACATGATCTACAGGGGCTGCTGTTGAAGGCTCTATTCGCTAGGTAAATATACATTTATATATTTTAGCTCCTGTTTTTCTTTTGACCTATCCTTATATAACATTACCATATAATTTTCGTATAAATTAATGTTTGAAGTAAATTGCTTGATTATTCTCAATTTCGGGAGCCAGTTATTGGGGTTTGTGCAGCTTATCAACTGAGTTATCGACAATTAATAGTTCCTCATTGAACTAATCATTAGTCATGGAGCTAAGTAGCATTGATAGAACTGCAGTTTATACACTGGCAACCATACTACATCGAAAATAATAGCAGCCGCTACAGGAGAAACAATTTAATGGAGTAGCAACAATAACCAGGAGCGGCGAAAGAACAGTTTAAGGTGCCCCATTATCCTGTATAAGTATTACAGATGTAGTGAATTCATATGAGAAAATAATTTAATTCAAAACATTTAAAACATGAGCTTAAAAATAAATTAACATTAAGAGGTCAACTACTTAGCATTTTTGCTGGCCTTCAAAAATGCACGAGCAGGCTACCGCCCTTTTCTACCTGTACTTGAATCCGCCCCTGACAATAAGAATCTTCCAGCTGGGGCTAACGAAAATTTCATTGAGTTTCAACTGCTTCATCTGTGTTGACTCGATTCGCAAAAATATTTCTCAATGTCTATCTACAGCCTGGAGGCCGAAACCAAGGAAGAAGGCGGAGTAGGAGATGAGCAGGCGCACAAAGATAGGCACACTGAGAGCGAGTATGAATTGGAGGGGAACTCAAATGCCATAGCTGGAGCTGCGGTTTTGGCTGTAGTTGAGCCTGAGACTAAGACTAAGCCGAAACAACCAGCTATTAATCAAAATCTCTTGATCTGCACAAATGTGTCTACACTGAGAGAAACGCTGACGACTCCAAAGGCAACCCTCGCATTAATCCCTCTAATTGGGTCACGAAATATTTTGACAAGTGTGTGGCATGGACATGGACATGGAGCCACGGGCTTAGGCATAGGCATAGGAATTGGAATCGGCACTCGCCTCGGCGTTGGCGTTGGCGTTGGCGTTTGAATTCCAAGTTCCAAGTGGCTGCATTAGGCAGCCCACCACGGTGATGGACGACGCCAGACAATTGCTATCGATGTCCAGTTGTTGTTCTTGATCTGTTCTTATTGTTCTTGCTATTATTTCCACTTGCGTTGGGCTTGTATGCGTGCGTGTTTTGTGTTCTGTGTTCCGTGTGCCGTGTGTTGTGTGCCTAGCCTCCCCAGGCCTGACCCGGCCCTGTGCATCTTGAGTATCGGCAAAGAACGCCAAATCGCGGTAAATCACAAAAGCCAGACACGAACTAGCAACAACAACTACACGAATAATAGCAGCAGCACAAATAAGTCAAAAGTCTCCAGTGAAATACTCTACTGGAAAATACCCTGTTCCCAGCCGAACAGAGTAAATTGTTAATTCTACGAGCATCTGAAGAATCGAAGTGCATTGGAAGTTAAATATCTATTAAATTGTTCCATTATTTTAGTAAAATGTGAGTAATGAAATTTAAAGTCTCTAACAATAATACATGTTCCCATAGAAGTTATCTTTGTGATAGATTCACACTGCAAACTTGATCAAATTGATCATACTCTACTTATATAGCCTCCTGTAATTACTCAGGTTACAGGGTGTAACAACAACTTGTAAGAGATGCCAGTTACGATGCCAAAGCCACTCATTCGTAGCAAGGAGCAGGAGGTATTTGCTGTGCACCTTCGCCCTTCGGCTCTTTATTAAATTAAGTTAAATCATGTAATTTCCATGTAGCCAAGTCAAAAGTGCAATGAATCGCCATCGACCAATGCAGACCCAAGGTCTGTTTCAACTGATAATAATGGGATAAGCGGAACGTTGAACGTAAAGGGTTTCTTTTGTTGTATGTGTACCCTATGATTTTAGTGATTTTCCTCCCTGGGAAACCTTCTTTGCTTCTACGCAAACTACGCGGTCAAATTGATTGCAAATGTTTGCTCAAAGCGTTCTAAATAGTTAAGTACCTTTAGCAGGCAGATTTCTTTCAATTTTCGGCTCTGAGTACTCAGCTAATTAATTCATATGGGGGGATACTATCTAAGAAGCTAGACTACAAGCGGGTTTCTACTGCTGCTTCTGTAGTTGTTGTTGTTAGTTGGAAATGCAAATTAGTTAGCAGACAACGACACAGGGCCCGTGCAGTACGGTGGGACTAGTTAACAAATTCGGGAATAAATCGAAAAAAAAAAATGTAGTAATTTAATCAATACAACTTTATAAATATATATGAAAGGTGTAGCATTTCTTTTTGATTTTTTTGGTTTTCTTTTTTAATATTTTATTATGATGAAATTTAAATATGGGATCTCTACATTTATTCCACTGTATAGATTGGGCCCCACATTGTCTCTCACTGAGGCTGAAGCTCAGCTCTGCTAGAACGGACCCTGACGACCCACAACCACGTTTGCGATTTGCTATTTGCTATTTGCGTTTGCCAGTGAAGGTTGGCGTCTATTCCGTTCCGTTCCGTTTCATGCCGTTCCGTTCCGTTGTGTCCATTGAGAGGAAATCGCATCGCGAAGTCGGAATAAATAACTGAAGTTTTAGCTTTAAGTTTGGTGAGGCTGCACTGGCATTTGCCAGTAGTTTGCTGTTACCTGAATGGGTGCATGCCACAAGAGTATCTAGTGGACATATTGAGATACATTTGTTTAGGCAGGCAGCCCCACGTTCTGTCAGGAGGGGCAGTTCGGAGAAGGACTGCATATTTATGAGATTTATTTTAGTTTATGCGATGTCGCTACCTGATTCTTGATTCTCGACTCTTGCATTCACTCTGTGCTATTCTCTTTTCCGTTTATCTCCCTCTTTCTCTCCTTCTTTATATATCTCTCTGTCTCTCTTTCTTTTCACTATCCCTCTGTTTGTTTACATTTATTGTGAGGAATATTTTATGTCTTTCAAAAGGTATGCCGTTCTCTTATTGCCAATGTAGTCAAATTGCATACGGGATACCTACTAACTGTCAGCCTCGCAAGCTCAGTACTTGGATCCCTGCATCGAATGAATAGCTGCTTCTGCATTCTAATTGCTGCACATACTATATGCTCCCACTTAGCCAAACCAAATGATACGATGCGAATTAGTATACTACATAATGTGTAAATAAATAAGTATAAGCCACTCCGTTGTTTTATTTTTGATCAAAAGTATTTATCATATATTCTTAGCTTAAACCTTACATTGAGTTTAGTTGTAAGCATCCGAAACTACGCCGTAGGAAACTTTAATTTAGTAGGGTCAGCCCTCTTTTTTCGGCGCTCAGTATTTCTCCACAAATCACTGAAAAGCTTACTCAATTATTAGTAGATAATCGAAAGCGTTAGTTTTAATCGAAGTTTTGGCAATATGTTGCATATGTTGTCAATATACAATATACGATGTAACGGATTAAACATACTGTTAGGAGCACACATATTAGTTGGTTTATTTTGTATAGTTAGTATTATTAGTAGGAATCAGTATTTATCAAAAGCCGCAACTCACGCCAAATATCCATCACTGGATGATTGCATTTATCGATACTCTTCACTAATTGTTACGTACATATGCGCGGCTAATATGTTCTTAATGTAAACTGGCCCGACAGTAGGGACCCTGTGTTTAGTTTTTTGGGGCAGTATGGTCTTTTTGGAACAGAATAGTATTTTTGGGGAAG
>JBANCZ010003301.1:0-13024 GCA_037040025.1 Sphaerogastrella javana | reverse complement strand
AGAATTGTTTTAGTTGTTGCATTTCTTGAATTGTTTGCTTTAAATTTTGTACATTCACGCGCCAACAGACTGCGATATCGATAAATTTGTGTCATCAACATAAGCAAACAATTCGATAGCAGCGTATTGCCTCCGATAGAAACGAAAGTACCATCACAGATAAGCAACGAAAACGAAACGAAAGAAACAATTTTTCAATTTTAAATAAATATATGTGTATCCAGTTAGCTGCACATATTGCGCAGACAATCCATCCTAATGTCGAGTTTACAACGTACCATGCTTAAGTCGAAATTGCCACCGACAATTCCGGGCGGTCGCATTGGCAGAGCGTAAGTTTTTGTGCAATTACTGTGGGTGGTTGTGGTTGTGGTGGTGGTAGAGGTGGGAGAATAGGAGGACGCGGTATAATTGATACATAATCATTTCAGGGATTCGTTTAAGAAATCAAGAATACGCGACTACAGACCGTGTATGTGGAATGAGTTCTTTGCCGAAAAAGAGGATGTCACCGTTGATGAACAGCGCAAATTTCGTGTCTATCGGACCAAAAAACCTGAGAAGCCTGGTCCCGTACTGCTACTGTTGCATGGTGGGGGCTATTCGGCGCTAACCTGGGCGCACTTTTGTGTATGTATACATATAAACATATACATATATATGCATGTGGTTATTGTCGTTGTTTGTATTTGAATTAATTAATTATTTGAATTAATTTGTTTATCCGTTTTACCCTTGTAGTCTGAGGTGACAGCCATGATACACTGTCAGTGTCTGTGCATTGACCTTCGCGGACACGG
Organism: Sphaerogastrella javana; assembly: GCA_037040025.1. Classification (NCBI taxonomy): domain Eukaryota; kingdom Metazoa; phylum Arthropoda; class Insecta; order Diptera; family Drosophilidae; genus Sphaerogastrella; species Sphaerogastrella javana. The sequence continues at coordinate 12,224 of JBANCZ010003301.1, read as the reverse complement.
CGACAGCAAGGTAGAGGATGAGGACGACTTGTCGGCTGACACTCTATCAAAGTAAGTGATAGCCTGTTGCATGTTACTCAGTGTGTGTGTATTTAATTAATTGATTATTAATGGTATACTTAGGGATATTGGCGACTTGATAATGAAACTCTATCCGGAGGAAGTGCCACAGATATATGTGGTTGGTCATTCGATGGGTGGCGCAATTGCAGTGCACTTCGCACACATGGCGCTGGTGCCGAGCTTGATTGGCATCACAGTTATCGATGTGGTCGAGGGCACAGCCATGGAAGCATTGGCCAGCATGCAGAGCTTTTTGCGTTCCCGTCCCAAATACTTCCAGAGCATACCGAATGCCATTGAATGGTGCATACGCAGCGGACAGGTGCGAAATGTAGATAGTGCCAAAGTCTCAATGCCCGGCCAGATAATTAAGTGAGTGTGCTGAACAAAAGCATTCGTTGGCGAAACGAATATTAAATTTTGTATATATATTATAGCTGCACAACGAATCAACTTGCAACGAATGATCTTCCCCTACCGGAGGAGGTGCTCGAGGAGGCACATCACACTAGCATGTTTCCCAATGCATTTAGCATTTCCGAAGACGAGGAGTCTGGCAACTGTGGCGAAGATGGATCCGAGGGTGTTGACTTCAAAAAGCCCATAACCACCAAAGCTGCCACAGATGCGGCCAAGAAGTAAGTTCTCAACTACATCACAGTTTGTACAGATAGTTAATGGATACATTGGCAAACGTTACAGCTACACCTGGCGCATTGATCTAGCCAAGTCGGAAAAGTATTGGGTCGGTTGGTTCTCGGGTCTCAGCGATAAGTTCCTTAATTTGCGATTGCCCAAACAGTTGCTGCTGGCTAGCATCGATGGCCTGGATCGCACCCTAACCGTGGGCCAAATGCAGGGCCGTTTCCAGATGCAGGTGTTGGCTCGCTGCGGTCATGCCGTTCACGAGGACCGTCCACATGAAGTAGCCGAAGTGATTAGCGGCTATTTGATACGTAATCGGTTTGCCGAGGCTGCAGGCGAATTTCGCTGCCACATGCCATCCTGTTGAACGGCATCCTTGTACAGTTGTAGCACAAATAGTGTGTATTTTTGAATTGAGCATAGCAGAAGCGACAAGAACACATATAGAGCATAAGTACAGAATATATACTGTAGCCGTATGATAATCTACAAAACATAATTCTATTATAATATATACACATATATATATTATACTCAAACATTTAATCAGATTTCTTAAACAAATCCATATGTATTTTCAACTATTGTAGTTTTGCTCGTTTTGCCAATAACCGATCCAAATGTCGAACCAGAATGATAGCAAGGAATGAATTCAAATTCAAATTGCTTTTACGTTGAGCTTCTTATATTGTTGAAATGCTGTGTGCGTATTTGTATGTATTAAACATGTGCCAGGTTGAGTCGAAATTGATACGATATTATTATTATTAACTATATTATATATAATATATAAATATGTATGTATATGTCAAGCAAATAAGTTGAATAAATTGCTAAAATTATAACATAAAAAATGTACACCCCAAAGTATTGAAAGATCATAATGTAATGTGCGGTTGAGCTAGTGCCTATTTATTGATTTCTTTATTTTATTTTGATAATACGTTCATAGATTTGATGTATATATTCTAGTCTACGAATCGAAAGCCACCCTGAGCTTTCAATTTGATCTTGGACTCCAGAGAGCGTATGCGATGCAGACGCTCCGATATCTGATCACGTATCTCCGCATAATACTTTTTGCCCTCTCCGATAGACTCCATTTCAGCCAACCAGTTGGCTCGCTCGTTGATTTGATCCAACACTATGAAGGCATCATATTAAAGCTAAATAATGTCAATTAACATACCAGACTTACATTCATTTATGAGATCATCCTCGGTAACCAGACGTTCCTCGCGTGGACGTCGCATTGGCTTAATTGCTGGATCCGGCAATTCAAAGCCAGCCATGGTGCACTGCAGCTGAGCCTTGGCCTTGTCATTCTGCGTACGATTGTCCGTTTTGGGGCGGTAATAGCTCGTCGCGTAGGCTCCGCTAGCCTCAATTTGACGTAGATTCTTACGCTTGGCCATTCGTGCACGCTCCAGTATTGCCAACGTTTCCTTGTCCAGATCATTATTGGTATTTGGACGCGGCGGTTTGGGCAGTGGCAGTGGATCGCCATTGCGCAGACTATCATTAATCTGTTTGCGCATAATCATGGACATCTTCGACTCCTTCATGAGCACTACAAAACCCGACAAGCGGATGCCTTCAAAGCCATCGTCATGTGCAACTTTCTACTTACGCTTTAGCAAATCCGCAGTCTCCTTGCTGTACTCCACTTTGGGAGCATGGAAAGCACCGCTGCCACCGGGCGCAATGCGCTCACTTGGCCACATTGGCAGTTGCTCTCCATTTGCAGCATCCCCAGCGCCACTGAGCAATCCCTGTTGCTGTTGCTGCTGCTCTTGCAGTCGCATCAGACCGGCTGATAGTCCATCCACCTGTGCCGTATTATAGCGATGCTTGTACATAATGCTATTAATTGTTTGTATTATTTTTTTTTCAAAATGTATAATAGAATTCCGCTTGACTTTTGTAGCTAGTGTTGCACGATTGTTGTTTGTTGCTTGTTTCCTGAAGCGACGAGCAACGCACACGCATGGCAACCTGCGTTGAAGTTATGTTGTTGTTAGGCAACAAATTGGAAGGAGCACACAAAACGACTCACAGATTGTCAACAAATATTTAATTGTCGCAATAATTTATTTAAAATAAATATATATATTTATATATATGTATGTATATATGTATGTGTAGTGATAGTAGGTACACTCTTGAATGCTCACATTTGATCAGATTTGTTCTACTCTCTTTTGACTCACTTTCCTTTGTTTTCTTTTCTGCTTTAGCAATGTTTCTTCCATTTTATATTTTGTAATTAATGACTTGATGTTATGCACAATTTGTTAAATTTTCATAGTTGAACTTTTTCTTTAATTCATTAATCTTGCTTTTTTATATAGATTTTTGTTACGCTTTTTGTCATCGAATTTTGAACTTTGAATATGGCTATAAATTGTTTTATATATGTTTGTATATATTCATACTATAATTTACATGCATTTCTCTAGCTGCAATTTGTTATTGTTTTTTTTTTTTGTTTATATGGTTTATGTAATTGTTCTGGTTGCTCTTAATAAAACTAAATAATAATAAAATGAAAACAATTATTCAATGTTTTTTTGTTTTTTTTTTTGTTTAGAGTCCGGCAGCAGCCACACATAATACATAATTTCTTTAATATTTTCTTGTTTTTGTTTTGTGATTTTTTTTGTTGTTGCAATTTTTCATGCATTTCGTTCAGTTTTTATACACATAATTCTCAATTTTAGATCAATCTAACAATTGTTGTTACAATTATTTGTTTCCTTTCGTTTTGTGTTTAGTACATAAGCTTAGGCTTAGTTACAAAGCGTTTTACATTATAGCTTTTTGCATCGTATATATATATATAAATATAGCAAAATTTCTTGAAAAAAAAAAAACAATTTAAAAAATAACAACATAATTATATAGAGTTTCATCATGTGTGATCGTCAACATCATCATCATAATTATACAGCACAATATTACAAACAATTGACTAAGACCTAAAAGCGAAACAAAAATATATATGTATATATCTGTCTCTCTCTATATACGTAGAGAATAATAACGGTAATAATATGATAATAATAATAATGATAATTGTATGCAATACATTGCCTGATAACATTTACGTGGATTTTCTTCTTTTTGGCTTATACGCTTATTACGTTTACAATATACAATAATTATTGTTGTATTGTTACAATCATAATAATCATAATAATAATAATTATTAACTTTAGGCTTAGGTGCTTAAACAAACGTTTTAGGTAATTACACAAAAACATAAGAGAATTTCTTTCTAGTTTTACAGTTTAGTTTCCATTTCATTATTTCAGCAATTATGTTCCTTTAAATTTAAAATAAATTATTTACGTGTATATATCATTTAAATATCTAATTTAATATATATATATATATATGTGTATTTATATATATATATATATAGTATATATATTTGTATAAACAAAGTTTATCATGTGACTTTCAGCAAGCAACGTTTTTGATTCGCGTGTGTCTCGTGTATCGTGTGCTTCAAACATGTTTCTCATCATTCACTCCATTCATCATCATTCACTTGCGTATTCTCATTTCTCTAGCTCATCCGTTTAAGTTTATAATCATTAACATTCCAGCTTTGCTAGTTCTTATAGTTGCGAATATAGTAATCTTAGTCAGTCGCATGGTCACGATGCAGAGTTCATAATATAATTCAATAGCATGTACGTACATATATACATATAGATATAGTACCCGATGCATGTTGTTGCATGTAGCATCTAAATATGTATATATATATATATATAATTTATCGTCGACGTCTGTGTATAGGTTTATTTGCGTTTAGGCAGCGTCAGAATAGCGTAAAATATCGCTCAAATTTATCCTACATAGGGCGAAAGTTGAAAAATTTTGTTGGTTGTTTGTTTCAGTTTGTTACTTGTTTCTTTGTTGTTGCTGTTGTCTGTTATACATTCTCTATTTCAATTCTATACAGGTTTAGTTGGGAACTATGATTTTCGACAATTTTCGACAATTTTCAATTCATTTTTCATTAATTTTCAACTTAATTAAACATTTATAACATTGGCAGCAAATAGCAACGCCCCCTGGGTCAAAACCAAATGAAGCTGCCTCGCCTAGCTGAACTTGGTTGGAGGGATCGGGGTCGGGTCACTGTAAATGGTTGATTCATTTAGTTTTTCAGCCAGGTGCTGTCAAAATCGTGAAACGGCCAGCCGTTGCAGTAGTTTTGTGGCAGCTTCAATTGAACCCGGAGACGCGCTAACTTAACACATACACACGCAGATACACACACACACACATACATAGATACAATAAACTTAACATTTAAACAAACATTATTATCATTTCTTAGTGTCTTAACTAAAAACGATTACAAAAACACATTTCCGCACAATACAGGGTACAGGATACATGAAACAGACTAAAGGCTACAAAGTACAGGGTACAATATACATACGCACATAACAGTTAAACATTGAATTTGCAAACTAATAACTAAATTTAAAAAAAGGGAACAAAAGTTTAGTTCATTGCCTGTTCGGTCATCTGGCGACACAGCGTTTCCAGTTGCTCCAAGCTCTTGAAATCGTTCATTTTGTAATCATGCGACGGCATGTTGAAGCTATCCTTAAGTGTTGCCATGTTCAGAGACAGACAATGATCCATATTATTGTTGTTTATGCTATTATTATTGTTGGTTTTAATGTTGTTGTTGTTATTGTTGTGTGGCTGGCAGAGAGTTGTGCCACACATGCCGCTACAGACGACATCGCCGCCAGCATCATTGGAACACAGACAACTGACAACACCAGCGTTGCCTGCCACCGCAGCGGCCAGCAACTGTAGCTGTTGTTGATTGATCAAGTTGTTGTTCAGCATGTTATTGTTGTTGTTATTATTTTTGTTATTGTTGTTGTTATTGTTATTGTTATTATTATTGATACTGCTGCTGTTGCTGTTGTTGATTAGTATTTGTGGCGGCTGCTGCTGTTGCTGCTGCGGTTGTTGTTGGGCGGAATCTTTCTGGTCTACCAATGTGTTCTTTGGTTGTTGTTGTTGTTGCTGCTGCTCCACACCGTTGAGTCCATTCAGACTAGGCTTGCGCGGCTGCTGTTGTGGCAGATTGTCACTGTTGTTGTTGTTGCTGCTGCTGCTGCTGCTGCTGTTGGTTAGCACACCTTGGCCGGGCTTGAAGACGAGCTGCTGCGGCTGTTGTGGTCCACCAGATACTACAATTAGATTATTCAGCGATCGTCGATGATGTGCCGATGGTGTCTGCTGGGGCAAAGCTGGAAAATGTTGGGCATGCTGTTGCATCATAAGCGGCATTTGTTGCGCATGATGATGCTTGGTCACCTGTTGTTGTTTTTGCTGCTGCTGCTGCTGTTGTTGTGGTTGTTGCTGCTGTTGCTGTTGGGGATTGCTCATAAAGTTGGGATACGAGGAGCTCTTGTACTGCTGCTGATAGGATTCATAGTTGAAATGTTGTTGCAATTGCTGATTTTGGTGATGCAGCGGATGCTGCTGAATGCAGTTGAGAGAGAAGTTCAACATGTCATTTGAATTCTTTCGATGATTAATGCGATCGTTGCTTCCGTGTTTTGGATCCGATTTACGATTCTTGCCGCTCCATCTGAAACGAATAAATAAAATTGTTTTAATAATAATCTATTTTACTTTATACTTAAAAGTTTTGTGTGAATCTTACCGGGGTTTATTCATGCTGTTTGCATTAGCGCCCGCGGATTTCGTATGATGCATCTTTGGCATCATGGACATTTTCAGTTTGGACAATTTGAACTTGAGCTCCTTGAGTTGATTGGCATGATTTACAAATGCTTCGTTGTGTAGGGAGCGATCAATTATCCACATGAATACGCCCAGTGTTTCATCATCTTGTGCACTGTACGGATCCTGTATGAGTGCATTGGTTATCAGTTCAATTACTTTGAGCATTTGCTGTCCAATATTCTCCTCGCCTGTCACTGAATCGATTGGTTTCATGGGTGTCAGTACAATGTTCGTTAGCTCCTCGACAGCAGCACTCAGTTTGAATTGGTTCGATTGTACTTCTTCCTCCAATTTGGTCAGTATCTGTGCACGATCCTTGAGCTTCTCTATGCAAAGTGCCAGCTTGTGCGAAGCACCCTTGGTCACGCCAGCACTCTGTAGGAATTCTTCGCTAATTTGCAACATATCTTCGTATGTCGTGTTCTTGAACAGCTCAATGTACTTGTGCAATCGCAGCGACTTTAGCCACAATCCGACGCCAGACATTCCTATATTGCGAGTCTGGAATTTGATGTAGTTCGGCTTGAACTCATCCAGACGCGTATCAGAGGTGCTGTTAGCTAGTGAATGGTTATTGGCCCGATGATGGTCTATGGACAGTGAGTAGCTGCGCGGTTTGTTGAGAAACTGCGCCAAATTCTCTGTCGAATTGGAGCAGTTGTCGTTGACCGTGATCACAGACGAATTCGATGAGTTCGACGAGGAGCTAGAGATCGTTTGTGTTGTTAGACTGTTGGAACGACGGGTCTTCAGTGCGGCCAATTTACTGTCCAAACTCCAGCGAGTGTTGTCGCCGAACTGATCGCCGGCAAACTGTGGGCCCATCAATAAGGATGAAAACGGTAGCTGAGGTGGTGGCGCGTGCAGCAGTTGAGAATGAATGGGTGTACTAGGTGCAGCCTGAAAAACAAACGAATTATATAGAATATTTTCTTATATATATATATATATATATAACTTTTACACATACCTGTTGGTTAATGTTGCAGCTGCTGGTGTCAGAAAGCGGAGCTGCACTGGTCTCGCTGTTGGCTGGTTCAAAGTCAAGGATTTCAGTACCATTCTTGCTGAATGAGGTGTCATGATCATCGGCGCCACTCAGACCCAATATCGAACCAACTGTAGCGCCAGCGACAACACCATTGACCAGCGATGAGTTGCTGCCCAGGGATAAGCCTAAGCTATTCTGACTAGATGCTAATTCGTTCAGTGTAATACCATTTAAATTATCACAGAGTGGATTGATCGAGCCACAGGAGCCGCTTACGCTGCCGCGCCACTCCCCCGGCTGCCTGGGTAGCTGTTTGCTGTACTGCCGGCTGGGTGGTGCAATCGTTTGCCAGTCAACGCTGCGCGTTGTTAAATTGCCCAGCGATGACGAGGATGACGATGAACTATCCGATATAGTGCCCGTGCCTGTACCTGTGGCCACGTGCAGTTGCAGTGGTTGTGGCTGCTCCGATTGCACAAAAAAACTGTTGCTACTGATTGTGCTGCTGCGCTTGTTAGCCTGTAGGCTATCCTCCAGATTGCGCAGACCCGCGTTCAGTGAGCGTCGATCTTCGTTGTTAACAGCGGGATGTATGAGCAAATACGAAAAGATCTGCTGCATTAACTCCGCTGGCACCAACTGCTGCACAGTGTCCTTAACTGCCAGTGGTATAAATGCCATATACGTTGTCTTGGCCTCCTCGTTGCCCGGTTTCAGCAGCGGCAGCATACTGAGCACCTCCTGCAGTATCTCCTCCCTGCGTCCGTCTGTGCATTGTGCGGCAGAGCTGCTACTGCCACTGGTTAGTTGAAAGTCACTGCCATAGCAGGGCATTGAATCTTTGTCTGATGAGGAGCAGCTCATGCCGTCCATTTGATCGCCAGATTGGCAAGCCTTATACGCATCCAACAGATTCTTCACGTACGTGGGATTGTTGGCATTGACGATGACAACGCTGCTTAGATTAGCCTGGCATGTGCTCAGATTCTGTGTCAGATTACTGTCAATGGAATACTGTAGAAACTTAAGGTTGGGATAGCGCATACGCTTCAGCAGCGCATACATAACCACGGTGCGCTCGCAATCGTTCCATTTCTCAAATAGATTCATCACTGCTGTCACTTGCTCGCAGAATAGAGCATTCGATGCTCCAGCTGCTGTTGTCGTTGCCTGTGTTGCCTCAGGCATGATGTCAATAGGATTGGTGTTCGATTGAGAAGGGATTGGCGATAATGATGCAGCCGATATGTTAACGGCACTTGTCGTTGTTGCGATGTGTTCTGGTTGCTGCTGTTCCTGCAGCAGTGGCAATTCGTTCAATCCATTTTGGGAGCCACTGTTATAGTTGATGTTGGTGTTATTGGTGTTGTTGATGCTGCTGCCTCTGCATGTGGGCAGCATATTGTCAGTTCCATTTGTGTACTTCATATCGTCGTTGTTGCACTTGTTGTATTTTATTGTATTTAATAAATAGTCTAGTTTTAGATATATATGTATATATGTATATATATATATTATATTTCTTTATTATTTATAATTGTTGTGGCGTTTTGTAGTGTTTACTGCTGTTGTTGATTTTTGTTTTATTTTTTGGTTGAGTTGCCAGGGCTGCAAAGACATAATAAAGTGAATTAAATTATTAACTGGGAATTGAATACAAATCTTACTATAAGCAGAAGTTGTTTGTTTAGTTTCGTTCAGTTTGTTTTTACATTTGTTTTCATTGCAATTGGCGCGTGCGAGAATCGTGATCTTTAGTATATATATATATATATATATTCTCAATTTATAGTAAACATGCCAACACACCCCAAGGAACTAACGTTGCTACGATCTTGTCTCGTTTCCGTTTGTTTCAGCGAAACAGTTGGCAATCGAAACAAAGCAAAGTTCCCTTTGCTACTGTCTAAAATTAACTATCTATATTTGAATTAGAGTTATAATTCGCAAATTGCAGTTCATTCTAAAGGCCACGTGATCAGCACGAATCTCATCATAAACGGCCAGAAATTTTCCCTTGCTATTATTACTGTCATTGCTGTTGCTCTCGTTTGGGGCGATAATATATAACGTAAAGTCACTCCGACTATATAATATAACGACGAGAGAACGACAACATTCAAAGTTAATCAAATCAATTTTTTGCTAATTTATTAAATTTACAAATGCTGCGACAATAACAAAAAAAGTAAAGAAAATATATTCAACAGTAGGGACGGTGCCCGATAGAAGAGGCCCTGTGTTTACTATTCCTGGACCATTATTTTTAGGGTAGAATATCGGTAACTGATATCAGAACAATATCGATATAAATAGTTCGATTCATCTTGATTACCAATTTCAACTTTGCTCGGAATTAATAGACCCTTAAATGATTTTATTTTTAAAAACGGTTTCTAATAAGGCGCAAAAAAATGGCAACCTGACAAATATGGCGACAAAAAAAAAACTAAAAAAAAATACATATAAATTATGATGAAATGTGAAAAAGAAACAAATTAGCATTCGCTGTAGCCCGTTTCGTTTCGATCCGTCGATCAATGGTCGCATTGGGGAGCTCTTATCAGAAAAATAAATAAATAAATAACAAGTTTTGTACATAACACCTTCGCCTGTGGCTTTTGCTTTTTGCGCTGGCGATAAATCAATAATAATACTACAATATATTTTCAAAATCATTATTTACCTATTAGGTTTAAGGTCTACAGCAAGAGAGGGATTGAGGGGGGGGGGTTGAAGCAAAGACAGCGTAACAGTCAGATGGGATTTAGATACTAAACGAACTGAAATCAAAGGGGGATCATAGAGAGAGAGAGAGAGAGAGAGGTTAGTGGGAAAACCCAACTAATTCTCAACCACTCAAAGTGTGGTTAAGTTTTGTTTCGATTTGCGATTTGCGATTTACGCTTTTCATTTAATTTCGTTACGCTTTATTTGATTTTTTTTTTGTGTCTTCTTTTATACGGTGTGCTCATTTCATTTCGAACGGGTATCATGAAGCTTGTTTCAGTTGTTGTTGTATTTGCTGACGACTTTCTTCGATTTTATGCTGTTGTCGTTGTTGTTGTTGTAGTAGTTGTTGTTATTGTAGTAGTTGTTGTTGTTATTGTCTACTGTTACAATTTTAAAGCTCTCTCAGCAATGCAGCTGTGTCAATGCATGTGTGTGTGTACAGGCATGCATGCATGCATGTGTGAGTGAGTGAGTGTGAGAGTGAGTGTGTGTGTGTGTGTGTGTGTGTGCATGAGCAAGCATTAAAACATAACGGGCCCAATTACAGTATTAAAGAGCGGTCAAGTGGAATTTACTACTTTTTTTTCACTACTTTTTATTTTAGGAGGATTTCACATTTTTTTTATATGTAATTGTTGCACACTCAAACGTATTACTATATATAGTGTGTTATATACATATTTAAACTGTTGTCGTCTATGGTTAATAAAAGTCAAATCAACTTCTCGCTGCAAATTAGAATCTGTTAACGAGCTGTTAAAATTTATCATTTGTCTGTAGTTAAAGCAAGAGCAATTCATACATAGTCTGTAAACTGTTAAAACTTTGAATTCATCTGCAGTTTATGCAGGAAAAATTTACATATTCTGTTAATCATTGGAAACTGTTATTTCATTACATTTACACTTTGATGGGATTTGAAAATGGCCTCTACAGTGGCTGTTAGCTTAACAGGATTCAGCACTGTTGTTGATTGGGCGAATGTCAAGTCTTTTGAAATGGCGGGATCTAAAGTAACGGTAGTTAGACATTTACAACTAGGTAGCAATTATTATGTTTGAGGTTATGTGTTCGTAGCACAATTACAGTACATTTAGAGCAAACAGTTTTTAACCGGCAACAAAAAAAATACTATATGAAATACATGCCAATAAATGGCTGTCAATTCGTCAAAGTTCAATAAACGACTTGCTCACACACACACACACACACACGCATAACATAGAATAACAGGCCATAACTAAAACAACAACAACAACGACGACGATGATGATGATGACGAGAACAACAACCGTTACTCACAAATATTGGGCTCTCTGCTAAGTCGACAGCAGTTTTTAGTGCTTGTTATACATTTAGCATTATTTTTTTGTCTCGTATTTATTTATTTATTGTATGCGATGCTGTTATTTTATTCGCATGCACAATTTAATTTGGATTATATGCACAAACACAAAATGAAATTGAAAACTAAACAAAACGAAGCCAGGCCAGTCGCAGACCAAGTATATCGAATGCTGCAACCAACACGCACTGGGGACCACTAAACACTAAACACTAAAAACTGAGAATTGAGCACTGAACACTGAACACTGAGCACTGAGCACTTAGGATGGCAGCGGTCAGGCAAAACAAGAAGCTCAACCGAAAGGCAGAGCTAAGCAACAGCAACATCAGCAGCCGCAGCAAAGCAGAGAGAGAGAGAATTAAGACGATGATAATGATGATGATGATGACGATGATAATGATTGTGCTGGTGGCGTCAGCTAGTGTGGCTGTGGCTGGCGTTTAATAAAATTGTGAAGCTTGCAAAATAGCAGAACGAGAGCAGCGACAGCGACAGAGGCAGCGGCATAGGCAGAGGCAGCGGCAGAGGCAGAAACAGCAAGCAAACGCGCGCCTTTTTCTGACAGCACCAAAGGAAGTTGAAGACTTGCTGCTGGCCCATGCTGTCCGTGGGGGAGAGATTGCACACACACACACACACACACACAAACAT
>JBANCZ010003300.1:0-13024 GCA_037040025.1 Sphaerogastrella javana | reverse complement strand
ACAAACACCTAGACAGACACAAACACACAAACACACACACACACACACATTTTGATCACACTTTCAACCCGGGCCACACGACGACGACGGCCTTAATTATGGGTCCCCCCTCTAGACGAAAATGCTCATTGAATTGCAATGACTTGGCACATGGCTAACAAAATAAACAAGTTCAATGCAAATGGCATACACACATACATACACACACATACACATATGTGTACATATATTTTTTCTAAGCGAAGAGTGAAAAATGTTGCCAACGTTTAAAACCAATTTGCTTATCTTTAAGCATGCAAATTGCGCATACGCCCCACTGTGCGTGTGTGTGTCTGTTAGTGCAGTGGCAGTTAAACTGTGCAACAACAACAACAACAGCAGCAGTCTGCAAGTGGCGCATTTGACCATTTGGCTTTAGGCCAAAAACTGTGCATAGACTGAAAGGCGGTTATCAATCAATTGGCAGTAGACATCATTGTTGTTGTTGTTGTTGTTGTTGTTGTAGTTTGTTTGTTGCACGTTGCATGTTGTTGTTGTTGTTGTGCCCAAGCCTAGCTGCAGCAATTTGTTGCGCTTTGCTGCACATATGTTTGATAGACGAGGGGCAGACAGGGGTGAGAAGCGAAAGAAGCAGCGTGAGGCGTTGAGTCTAGCCTGCAGCAGCTCTTCAGCCATGACTACAGGGTATCAATGCAGTTGCGATGAATAAACCATTAGCCATGCAGCTATATAGCCATTGGCCAGGGGCCGCTACAGTGTCTGCACTTGACTCCATTAGTAGCAGCAGCAGCAGCAGCAACAACAGCTACAACAGTAACAACAACATCTACAGCAACAACAGCTACAACAGCAACAACAACATCTGCAGCAACAACAACATCTACAGCAACAGCTGGAGGCGCCACCGCGCGATGCATGTGGTTACAGTTTGTTAATTCCAGCAGCTGTAGCTGTAGCTGTTGCTGTTGCTCCGTTAATTAACGCAGCAGCAACGCTGATTTAATTAGGCTATACGTTTTTTCTTGTTTTTTTATTTTTCTTTCTTTTCTTTTTTTGTTGGTTCCATATTTTTATTGAATTTTTTGTTTTTTCGGTTTGTAATTAATCGATTTGATTTCTGTGGCAAACAACAAAGTGGAATTTTAAAAGCAAATCGCACTTAAGATACTGCGAAATAGCCATTGCGGACCACGAATACATTCAAAGCACTCAAAGCGAATGACATAATCAGTGGAGCATATAGAGGCAGGGCAATTGCCTCATGCGACTTTTAAATACCCTGTAAATAGCATTTGCTCTACACATTGTGGCAGTTTGAGCTCTATTAGACAGTTTGCGCGGCACTGTAAACAAGCGGTTGGGCATTGTGTGACAGTTTGACAGCCATTGACACTGCGCATGTTCTGTAGACATTTGCTCTCTCTCTCACAGTTGCTCTCGAACTTTGCCGCTCTCAATTTTGAGTTCTGTATATAGGGCTCTCCTTTTGGCGCTCACTCTGTGTGCTGCTGCTCTCTCTCTCCCCTCTCTCTCGCTCTAGTTTTGCGCTCTCGCTTTATGGCGCTGCGTCTGTTTGAGCTCTCTCTCTCTCTCTTCGTGTGGGCTGTCAAACTGTGCTCAGTTCTGGGCAATAAGTGTCAGTGTGTCAAAAGGCAAACACACACACACACATGCGTATATATATATGTATATGTGTGTATACTTGTCGCACATTATGCAATTTTTATGCTGACAGCGCGAGAGCAAGAGCAAGTGAGAGAGAAAGTGATAGCGAAAGCAGAGAGAGAGCGAGAGAGAGAGAGAGAGAGCGAGTGGTAGAGCAAGTGTTGCTGCTGCTGCTTGTTCCACTGCTTCTACTGCTTGTACTGCTTTTGCTTCTTCTTCTTCTGCTTGTTATGGCTTTTATTGTTGTTATTTCACTGTCGGCACTTGGGGTAGTCGCCTGATGAGTCATCGTCGTTGCGGCATGTATATGATTGTATAGGGGGAGGGGAACAGGTGGGGGCATTAGTTGGACTTAAGACAGTTTTGTAGCCGCATTAGTCACATATACCCCACGCTGTTATGCGCTGTACTTGGAGGTATTCCTCCACGTACCTAACCTATGCTGTCTCTCTCTCTCTCTCTCTCTTGCTCACTCTATGTATATCTTTCTCTCATTATATATCTTAATCTTCTGCTTTTTTTATACACATGTATTCCTCTTCACTTGCTGCTTTATTCCCTCTGTTAAAAATCAATAATGGTCCATGCCAAATGCCACATGTGGGCGCCACAGCAGCCCTGCTTCACGCAGACCCTCTTGGCAGGGGGGTAGGGGCTGTTACCTCTTTAGAAGGTCCACAGTCTCTGCGATTCTTGTTGCGCCTATACGCAGGGAACATGCGCACTGGGCACAAATATCACAAAAGATTGAAATTGTTGACAAATATAGAAACATATTGGAGCCAAATAAAATGAAAATGAGGTAATTTCGAAAAAAAAAGATCAAGCAGTGCAAGCAGTAGAATTCTACAATGAATCTATCACAAAACTCTCGGGTGTATACTACTGTTCCGCTTGTTTTGACTATTATAAAGAAATAAGCCTTCCGTCAATGACTCCGCATATAATAGCAAACTTCACTCAATAATTAAGCTTCAAAATGCTTAAGATTATTATATTTTGTTTGGTATATAGTTTATATATACGCTATATACCATATTTTATATATATTATGTACAAAAACAATCTATGCGATTGTTAGACATAGACGAAAATAGAAAACAAAGCGAAGAGCAGCAAATTAGAACTAAAATTTAGCGATCAAATGGGGAAGAGCAAAGGGAGATCAAAATAGAACATGAGGGGATAAGGGGGCCCCCAGATAGTTCTTATGTAGTGGCACTAATTGCGCCAACGATTCAAAGTCTCAAAGTCTACAATTTGACGGCTCGTTTGTGGTAATAGAAACATGAACAACATTGAGGTGAAATACGTGAAAGATGTATAAAATTGTATTGTAATACCCTTCCCCTGTCGATCCGACATTGTAACTTATATAAGCGTTAAAATTGTTAATGTCTTGTAGTTATTAGATAACCGCTAAGCAGTTAAAAAAAGAAATGCTCGACTCGAGTTGCTTTTAACTGTAGATTCCGTCTGTTCTGTATATTCATTGGGTTGCTTCAACATCAACCATTGAGTCTGAACTCACTCAACCCCAAAACAAAACGAAAAAAAAACCCGTCTTGTTAGCAAAGTTATAGCCCCCGGGAGTCTAACTCCCAGCAAGACTGACAATTGCCATTGTTCAGCGTAGCTTAGATCAGTTCAGAACTTGAGTTCAGTTCATTACTTCAAGTGAATATGATTTCGCATGTAAATGGGTCAAAAATGAAGAAACAAACAAAAACAAAACGATAGAGATGAACTCTATCTGATTATTACTAACACTAACAACAACAATAACAATTAAACAGATTTTTGCTTAGATCTGGCTTTTACAAAGCACAGTATTACGGTCGATTGAGGCGCTATCACGGCTGTACATCTCTTTGAATACATAGATCTCTGTGACCATTAAAGCTAGCATTAACAAATTTGGCATGCCACTGCATTCAAATGTTATATTTATGAAATTATAACAAAGCCGTCGATAAAGCTAAAAGATAACATATATGTTTGAACTAATGAAACGGTTGTCAAATTTTTAGACATTTTTTTTACAAAATTATATTAAACAACAAACTAAAATAAACTTTAGACTGTTTTAGTTAGTTTTGTTTGTGTGCCACTCTCAATTTGACCTTTTGGCAGGCTTTATAATAGACTAGACCCAGTGAACTCAGGAAGTAGCATAGCTAGAGCTACGAAATTTGCTATACCACCTCGCTTTGAATAGTATAATGATATAATATGATATATAAAACAATTGAATGCACTTCATTAAGAAAAAAAAGCGCACTTTAAACCATTCACACTTTCTGGAAGCTCACATATGGCAGCTCCTTACAAACACAGTTCATATTCACTGTAGCAACTTCGAAAGCTGCTTTTACAGGGTATCTGTTCTACCCTGTCTATCTATCTGTCCGTCTCTCTTTCTATATAGGCATATATGAATTGATTTTTCGCTGTTTTTTTTTTATGTATATCGCACTCACCGGCTGCGCGTTTTTTGCCATCTGCTTTGGTCTTTGTTTTTGTTGTTGTTGTTATTGCTGTTGTTGTTTTTGTTTTTGTTGTTGTGGCATTTGAATTTGGCGTTGATTTTTGTCGGCGTGGCAGGCGAAAGGAGTTCCATAGAAAGGAGCTGGCAGCAGATTTTGTTGTATTTGTTGTTTGTCTTACATCCATATCACTGGCACTGCTTGCACTGCTTGCCATGCTGCAACTGCTTCCAGTTGCAGTTGCAGTTGCAAATTTTGTTGGTATCTTTGTGGCAGGCAGCAATTTGGCAATTTTTCCATTGTGATGCTGCTGCTGCTGTTTTTCTTTGTGATTCTGATTGTTGTTGTTATTGTTGATGTTGTTGTTGTTGCTGCTGTTGTTGAACAACTTCTTGGTGGCAGCCATAGTTTGCAACGGCGTGGCACTTAGATTTTTGCCATACTTCAAATCATTCGGATAATCCTTGTAGCTATACTTCTTGGCCTGTGCATTTTTATGATTTTTCAACATTTGCCGAAACTCCTTAACGTCCGCTACCGATGGCAATGAATACGTTGACGTTGAAGTCGACGCCGATTTGCTGCTCGCCTGCAAATTCTGTGCCGAGCCATAGAACAGCGACACAAACTCATTCAGACCCATTTTGCCTCTATATGCTGTGAGCCAAAGAGAGGCAAAAAGATGCGCAGGCGCATAAATTTGTTAGCCAAATTGTTGCCGCTATCAGTGGCTCTAAAACAGTCAGTGGTTCTTCAACTGTTGGTTTTGCTATTGCTACAGTTGTCACAGCGGCAGCATTTGAGCCTCTCTTTCAGTCAGTTGCTCCCAAACCTTTAGAACAGCCGCTCTCACAACAACAGCGTATAATAATAAACAACAGCCCTCAATGGCTCTCAAGTGTTCCTCTCACCCATTACCATACATTTGCAGCTGTTAGTAACTCTCAAACTGTTCCACTATCAAAGCGGGAGTTCTTTCAATTCAACTACAACCAGCGAGAGAAAAGCGTTAAAAACAGTCACTTTTTCAGCGAATGTCAAACTGTTGGCGAATGTTAAACTGTCTGTGCTTTTATTGCAAATGTAGCGACAATGACACCACAATCAGTGGCACTCAAACTGTCTTACAGTTACATTAATATTAGTAAGTGAAGCAACAATTTCGTCAACGTCAATGGCTCTACAACTGAACGTATGATATAGACAATAATAATGCAGCCTCACAGTCAGTGGCACTCAAACTGTCACTTGTGATATTGCAGCGGCAACTTTACAACACTTTCCAACACTGACTCTAAGGCAGCTTAGGCTCACAGACATTTGAACACGACACACGTCTGTCGGTTTGAAAGCGCGACGAGCGACTAAAACCCCAAGCCAAAGGCGCAACGCGTCGCCAAAGACGACGTCGACGTCGGAGTCGGAGTCAAAATCGGAGTCGGCAACAACGACGCACGCCAAAAAAGCAAAGTACAAAACAAAAACATTGAAAAGAAACAAACAAACAGCAAAACAACGGCAACAATCGTCAAGCAACAACAACAACAACAACAACAATCAAACACTAAAGCTTATGTAAAGAGAAATGCAAAAAAAAAACGGAAAAATTATATCTAAACTTGGCTTACTGCTATAAGGAAAAGTAGGTGGAGGCAAATGAATTTAATCATAATTATGCACAGCAACAAATTGTATAAATATTATTTTTAGACGTACAAAAAGTAACTATAAATAGACAGACAGACAGATGGATGTATAACAAGTCTTTAGGCACAAAAAAAGCTCATTAATCAACAGTTTGTGCTCAAAAAGCTTCACTTGAGAATTTGAAAGTGAGCGGGGCGAATAAGAACTGTAGAAGCTGCGATGAAAGCTTTTAAAAAAGAGCTTTAAAATCATAATGCAAAAAAGAGAGCTTTAGTTACAATAAAATGTAAAATTTTGGAAACTTTTATTAAACTTAGAGATTTTTTTTTTAAAACTCTGGAAACTAGATAAGAGCTAAGATAATTTCAAAACTTGGCCTTAATTGATAAGAACGAATAATTAAATATGTGCCAAAAACGGTGATATATTTACTAAATAACATCATTAGGAGCTTTTTATAAAAGAGTTTGTTGAACTGCGGGTACAAGTTTTTGGAAAAAACGTCTGAACTTTGGCTTAAAATTTCCGCGAAGTTTTCCAAATTTGAATTCAAAATGAAAATGCGCTTCGAAAAATATAATCACTATCATGGTGCTTAGTGGGGATTATGTCTAACAATAAGTATGCGTAATTAAAATAATATAGATATATATAATACCAAGAGAAAGATATGTAGATATAGATATGCACATAGATATAGTTTTAATCATGTCTTTGCTTTTCACTTGGCTTGGCTTTACAAACTGTGTTTTAAGTATTTCCCCCTTTCGCTGATTGTTTTGGATAAAGAGCGACTTATGAAATATGCAGAAGTAGTAGGCGATATAGTAGACACAACAGAGAAAGACAGAGAAAGGAAGAGAGAGAGAGGGAGAGACAATGCAAGAGTACAGAGCGGAGAAAGAAAGGTTGCCCGGCTGTAATTGGAATTGTAATTGTAATTGGAGACTTCATTGTCATTTCATTTTTTATTAATTTTGCTTTGCGTTTTTTCAGTCACTTTTTTTTTGCAATTGTCGCCGTGACTTTCGCGTCACAGTTGGGCAATGACAAGAGAGAGAGACAGACGTAGATGCTGTGATAAAAAGAGATGGCCTTAAAAAAAGGGAATTAGATAGCCAAACTGTCTGCCTTTGGCTATGAAGAAACTTTTAAACTTGCCCCAGAATTTCTACGGCTACTGATGCTACCTACTGCCCCTGCTCTATAACAACTTTTGATCATTAAAAGCTACGCTCCAGTTACAAATTCCATTAAATTTCAATTATAAGCACGCGAAATCTCTCAAAAAAAAGAGAGCTACAGCTAGAGATAGAAAGAGGTAGCCATGCAAATTAGAGCCAGATAACAAAAGTTCATATCAAAGCGATATATCCGTAGCTCTAGCTGCATTATATATACCCTAACTCTTTCAAAATCTCGCACAGTTGACCTCAATTACCGTTTCTATCAAATTGTACAAATTTATGCTTCAAAGATTGAAGCAATCCAAAAAGTAATATGCAAAAAGTTCATTAATTATGCGATGCAAAAAAATTGATTAAGAAAATTTCATCGAAAAATCGACAACAATTATGAAAGTTTTATGAGAGCGTGTGGCAATTGTTATCGATGTACACATTGCCCTAATCTTGGGCTAAGCTTTATTAATGGTCGAAAATGTATATAAGAAAGTAAATCAAGCTAATGGGTTCAAGTTGACTAAGAATTGTAAATTGTGCGGTGAACTTATCTAACGCTTTGTCTTTAAGGATTGAAAGTGATAGTTTGAACTGTTTTACTTGAAATTAATTAGAGTAACTACTGAAACTGCTTGAATATTAATGAAATTTTCAGAATGACGTCCTTGAATTATAGAAAATTTGCTATTCATTCTCAGAAAGGGCCAGTTGAAATAGTGAAATAGTAAACAAATGCTACAAACATTATAATCAATTAGGATTTGCCTCTATAGAGTATCTATAGCTACGTCTATAATAGGCTAACCAGGCCGGATATTACTTGTATGATAATGTTTTTGCAATTGAAAGTTTTAGGAACTGCTTTACTTTATGTAAGACCCAATCAAAGTGAATTGAATAAGATAAACCGCACCCAATAAAAATAATAATACGCTATAGCTGTGATTGCGTTAAGTTTTCCCACCTTTTTTTCGCGCTCTTAAAAAATTATAATAATAATAATGATTGAGCAGATAAATCAGAGACACAGACAGGCCCCAGACGCAGTTCGCGTATTTTGCAGTTCTCACGCTGCCTCGTAAAATATTCAAAAATTGAATTACACAAAGCCCAAAAAAAAAAGAAGAAAAAAAGAAATAGAAATAGTTATAGAAAGACCACATAGAGAGAGCGCAGAGAAGTCAGAGTTGAAGTCGGAGTTGTGCTTCGTTTTAGCTATTTATGCAATCAACTTTTGGCGCTTTTATGGCTAAAAAATAAAAGCTCTTTTGTTTGCAAATAAACAAACACCTTGTTGCACATGTTGATTGTTTTTTTGTTTTTCTTTTTTTAACTTATTATTTATTTGTTTGTTGTTGTGTTCGTCATGCCAATTTAAACATGTAAAATATTTGCTGACATTTTAGTTATAGTTTATGCTACTCAGCGCATTAATTATGAGTACAGGAAATGTATTCATTTGCATTCGTTTTATTCATGTTGAGATACTTTGCAGTACGTTGACACATTTAGCGGTTTATTACTACATTCAGCTATTTTTTTTTTTTTTTTTTGAGTTCTTAAAACTCACAGATTGGGGTTAAGTGTTCTAGATCTAAGATTAAAATGTAAAGATCTACTAAAAGTCTATAGTTCATTCCATATATCTATATATATATATATATAAACACAACCGATATCTTCTATTGCCTTTTGTAAACGATCAAAATTCAGCGATAAACATATTGTGAAGCAAAGGAATCTACTGCATGTCATCGAATATTATCGATTATTCCATAATTTCATACCGAATTTCGCTACAATCTTTATAAAGTTACGTAATTTACAATAGATCCGTCTCGATGAAAGCATTTCTATTATAAAAACGACACCTATACATATCGATAGGTATCGCATTAACAATTACCGATTATCGATGAAGCGCTGTCATCGATATGTTGGAGTTTTTTTGTTGTTGTTGGTTACGCATGGTGCGCAAATAAAAAGTAAAAGTGAAAATTGCTAATGCTGAATGCTGAAAGGTGCGTGTTGATTGGTTTAGGTCTTTCCTTCTCTTTCCTTTTTACTACTCTTTCTTTTTATAGCTGGTCTTGCTTTCGGCAATTTCGGTCATTAACTTGTTTTCACTCTGCATCTTTCACACATATTTCTACTTATCGCACACACACTCTGTCTTACTCATTCGCTCATTCCTCCTCCTGCTCTCTCACTAATTTGCAAATGATGCGCTCAAGTTTTTCTTTGAGGTCAAACATTGTTTGTGTTTAGTGTTCCGTTTGGACAAATGTTTTGTCTTGTTTTTCTTTTTGTCAATTAATCGAATGAAAGCGTGAAAAATGCCCATAAAAAATGCCCAAGCGTGCCACAAACTATGAATGATCGGCTAAGAGATACCCTGTTTCTGATTATGTATAGTTAAGAGAGTATAGTTACAGAGCTTAAGGTTTATATTTGCCATCCTAACTACTAAGGCCGAACACAAGTCCAAGCAGTGCAGTCTAAACTGTAAGTACAAAGCAACAGAGCGCAAAGCCTTCTAAACTGTGCAGCAGATCTTTGCTAATTATTACAAAACAAGTCTTAAAGAAGCAGTTTACTGGTTGAATTGTTAAAAAGCCTACGAATTCATACCATGAACTGCTTAAATTTGTGATTACTTTGACAGTCGTCTATACCCCTTTACGGCCGTTTAATTACAGGGAATTATTGGAGGCAAGCGCATCCGAAATCAATGAACTTGTGTGTGGCTAATAAATAAATAGTGAAAACAAGTTAAACGGACAGGCGTGCCACACACACAGCTTAAACCACACATATACGCTCTCTCATTCACACACACACACACACACACACACACATACATACAGATACCGACTATCAGTTACACACTGAGTTGAGTTGGCGTGTTAAATGAGATTTTTCATACGAAATGCGGGTCTGAAAATAGCAATCAAATTAAGTGACAACTTAATTGATCACAACGCGGTGTGAAAGCCATAAATAACAATTGTTAACAGTACCACAGTAGGGTGCACTGTCACATCTCACAACGCTACTCTTTTGCTTGAGCGTGGGTGCTGTCTTGTGGGTTTGTGTCCCAGCTAAAACTTAGAACAGAGCATTAAACAAGTCATTTAACTGCCATAAGCACAAAGTACTGCACAATTTGTGGCAGTTGCTGCTCGCTGTTGGGGGAGGGAAGGAGGTATGGGGGCATGGCAGCTGTTGATGACGCACTTGCCACCCCCCTCTCACACACTCACTCACGCCCAGTTGAGCTAAGCGTACGCGCGCGCTTACAACTCGTTGCACATCAAAGCGCATAAAAAAAGAAAATTTGCTTCTTTTTTTGCCGTTTCAGCAGCAACGCGTTTGCTGCATAAACAACAAACAACAAACAACAGGCAACAGGCAACTTGCAACGACAAACTTGCAACATGCAGGTAATCAACGGCTTTAAAGGGCTCAAAGAAAGGGGAAGGGGCGGGCAGCAGAGTGTAGAACGGAGCATTGAGGCACTGGCAACACTTCTGGGTGGCCTCTATAGACTCTAAGCAGCTGCAGGCTTTTAAACGCTAACTAAACTAACCATAGCTTTTATTCTATGTTTACTAGAACCTTTGATGTATGTGAAGAGTATTTAAAATATATTTTAATTTAATATACATTTAAACATATTCAAATTTTCATTATTTATTCACTTTAGCTAAGAGTCGAGAGCCCAAAAACTTTCAAAATCTTCATGGACTAACTTCATAAAATATATAAAATCCAATGAATTTATAATATTAATATTCATTACGCACAAAAACCAACATGCAAACTTTGAGTTTTCTTTCTCTCTCTATCTATCTATCTCTTTCTAAACACACACATGCACAAAATTCTGTAATTGGCATTGAGGGAGTGCGTTGAGTTGGTTTTTTGGCATTCAAACAGGTGTGGAAAAGAGCAAAAATATATAAATTAAAACACTGCAAGTAAAATTTCAAAGAATGCAGCTTAATATGGGACGAGGAAATACCCTGTGAAAAACACATCCCAAATGCTGAGCTAAAATTTAAAAACAGCTTTAAATTGAGGGGCACTTAATGCTATAGATGGAAGGTCGAACAAAGAGCTAATAAATAAATATTAAAAAAAATAGCCATGAAGTCATAATAAAATAATGATATATTACTATATTTATTCAACATGAATATGCTATAATTCATAATTTATTATACGTATAAACTACTTTCAATTGAATTCATTGTATTGTTTCCTTTGGAAATGAAACCTGTGCCACAACTACTGACAATTAAGTGCCCCAAGATGGTGTAATCACACGTGACCGTCCTACTTCTCGACTGCCAGACTACCCTACAAAGCCCCAGCTCTGCCCTTGTAACCCCACTACCCTATAAACTCCCCAATGTCTAATTAGTGGCATTAATATTAATTAGAAAACTTGTGCTCACTCAGAGAGAAAGAGAGTTAGAGGGAAGAAAAACTTGACAGTTGCTAAATGCTCCCAGGAGTTCAATTTCCAACCAAAACAACAAAGAAAAAACTTTTGTATTCAGTGCAAATTTGCGCAACTGTACCGAATTGCTGTGCGTGCAAGCAGTGCACGAAAAATTCGACCTACAAATTGACAGCATTTGCTAAGCTTTCACAGAAAAAGAAACAAAGAGATTATAGAGTCTCCAGACCAAGAAACAGGCGTAAATAAATGCTATTCAATGATTGCCATGAATCGTTTCAACTATTGACCATTCATAGTTTTAAATGATATATATTGGGCAAAATAATAATGAACTTACCCTCAGGCAACTGCTTGATACCAAGTTTGACGCTTGCATTGCCATTTTTGTTGCTTTGTTGTTGCTGTTGTTGCAATTGTTGTTTGTTTTGTGTGGCAATTGTTGACTTTGTGGCAGCTTTGAGACCTGTGGCAGGTGCTGCAATGTTGTTGTTGAGTCGTTTATCTGCAAAGAGCAAGAGAGGGGAAGACCAAGAATTAATCAAACATGCTTGAACTGCTTGCTAATTTACAGCGGTCTAAGGCTGTGCTTTCAAGCAGTCGGAAGGAATGATCGTATTTGAACTGCTTGATATTGTTTCTTCAATTACAAGCCGTTGGAACATGTTGCTAAGCGACCTCTTCAAAAAAAGAAGGCGCTGCATACTTTTGGGGCTGACTTTTTGTTAGGGGGAAATTCTGCACTGCGACCTGCTGGGATGAGGCCTATTGTACCCCTACAGCTCCAATTCCTAGATGAATCGTAAGGGCTGAGAGTGAGTATTCTGGGGGCTGAGAGTGGGTATTCTGGGGATTGAGAGTGGGTATTCCGAGGGCTAAGAGTGGGTATTCTGGGTGCTGAGAGTGGGTATTCTGGAAGTTGAGAGTGGGTATTCCGGGGGCTAAGAGTGGGTATTCTGGGTGCTAAGAGTGGGTATTCTGGGGGGCTGCCTATATAAATCGCAAATACTTACAACGATGTGGTTTAGGTTGATTAATTTTACGCGATCCAACTAACTTAAGTAAAATATGCACAACACCCATTTCAAACACATATTAAGAGAACCCTTTAAAAAAAAGACAAACGAAACGTAAAAATGTACTCAAAAAAAAAAAAAACAAAGAATTTTATACACATTTATTTAAACAAATATATCAACGATTACTTTGTGCTCTTTGCAATTTTAAACTAATAATTTGTAAATCTCTATATTCGTTATCCATAATAAAAAACCTGTTATAAATATTTATAATTATAACAGGTTTTATTTATTTTAACAAAGGGATGATATAGGGGCATTTAAATATCCATAATGCCCGTAATCTGGATGATATAAATGGCACTCTGCTGCCCTGCCTTTTTTAGAAAAACCTTTCACATGATGCCAAACGTCTTGTGTAACAAGAGAGGGTAGAACCCTAACCTTGGCTACGTGATTTTGGAAACTAGATTTAAACACCATTTCTTTTTCTTTATGGAAATGCCCAACATGGATTTCATGATGCTCCGTATTACACATATCTTCTCTAGCTTCTTCTAA
>JBANCZ010003299.1:0-13027 GCA_037040025.1 Sphaerogastrella javana | reverse complement strand
AGCACACGTGAATATGGCTGATAATAATAATCAAAATCTACAAGTAGCTCGACAGGATGATGGAACAGCACCACGTGCAGCGCGTAGCATTCGCGAAGTGCAACAACAATTTGCCGAAGCACTAGGCTTTGGCCGAGAAACCATATGGGATCTGTAAGTACTACGCCATAACCTTATCTCACAGTTACGTAATTTCCCACCAAATCACATGATGTTTTTATGCACATAGCTTATCCGATGCGCAATTAAATAGTATGCGGCAAAAAGTAAAGCAGCTTATACAAAATCCAACAGTTCCGGGACATTTGACTGGAGACGAACGCAAGGCTGCTAAAGAAAAGCTCGTCAAACAGTACGCCGTATATGACAATTTGCGTGAGGTTTTGCTAAATGCTATATGGGAGCAGCGTAAGAATTATGTACATATATTTGATAATAATCATTAATTATTGATCGTTTTTGTCGCTGCAGGCAAATACTGTAATCGACAGTCATTGACATCGATCTTCTATGTGCTGGTGGCCACCAATGAGACGAATCATAATGTCGCGGTTGAAGCCACAACCTGGTCATGTCATCCTGTGTTTCGTGCACGACGTTGCGTCTGTAAGCATATCTAATCATTGATCCGTATATCAATTCAATTGATTAACAATGTGCATGTTGTCGATAACATTCAGCCGATAACGTTGGTGGCAGTAATAATTCCCTCAACTGCTGCATGATCTATGTGGATGAGCATGGTCGTGTCTATCAGAACTGGCAATCCTATGTGTCTGACAACCTGCTGCCCGAGGGCACCATGGTGGCACCGAGTCAGGGCATTTACAAGCTAAATGATCGCGGTGATGTCATACTGGAAACATATTTAACACCGGCAGCCACCACACAGACGAAAGTGCTGGGCGCTCTGGATACAACTGCCGCCATTGCCGGTGTGTCTTGCGCCGTCGTACCCCTGGCTGCCTTAGCGGTTACTGTGGCTGCGCCGGTAATGCTCGCGGCTGGTGTTATGGGACTGGCATCGGCTGCCTATTCAACGACACGTTCAGGTGCCCAGCTGGTGGATCGCAGTCAGCATGAGCAGTCCATTAATGTGACCGATCGTGCAGCCCGCGGTTCTTGGCTGGGCGTCGTTGGTGGTTTGGTGGGACTGGGTGCAGCCGGCGCAACGAGCGTCTTAACAACAGCTACAGCTGCGGGCCGTGAAGTGGGTGCCGTAAGTGTTAAAGAAAAACCTTCAATTCTTTTGCCATAAGCTAAGTATCTTGAACTGTACCTAGGTTGCCCAACTCACAGTAAACACCATGAACATTTCAACGATATTGGTATCTGGCACGGGTCTAGCTAACGGCATCATGGATTTGATCTTGGTAAGATTTAAGAGAAACGGAGAGAAAGTGGAGTCATTATAAACTTTAGATCACGATTACAAATACCTTAAATGTTTGTTAAAAAACAAAAGTGTAATGTTTCTCTGTACAGAAATATCAAGACGGCGATGATATATCTACCATGGATGCACTGCAGCTGTCGGCTTCGCTCTTCCTGTTTACGCACAGCGTCTACAATTTTAAACTGGCATCGACGATCATCAGCGAGACGTCCAATCGAACCATTGGCACCTACCGGGAAACACTTAGCAATAGGCAGCGGTACGATTTGTAGATTTCAGATATAATCGAGACCTAGGGGGAGAGGATTACGATGATGAAACTGATACATTTATTTGGTTTTACAGACGTATGTTCGACAAAATGGTGAAGGAGACGACGCGTGTGCGGGGCGTACGACAGGCGAACATGGACATCATACGCAATGTGAATGAGATGCCGTCGCGACAGCAGTTCAATGATCTCTACAAGATCAACAGGCAGCTGAACGAACGTGGCGTGCGACCAAGCTTTGCGCCCGGTGGCGATGGCATTGCACTCAATAATGAGATTTTGACCAATACGGCCGACTTGCGTGCCAGTGTGCAGCATAATATCGGACCCGATATACTCGGTCAGGTGACGCAATCCATACCGGAGAGTCATGCCACACATAATCCAGCTGCCGCACGTACTGGCTACGCCAGTCTTCGGCCTGCCACCCTGCTGGCACCCACACGCAGCAGCGTGCAGGAGGCCGAGAAATCGCATCGCTATGGCAATGCTGCCGAGGGCGTTGTGGCGCTGTCGCTGAGCACACTGGTGGTCAACGGGGTGATGATACACCTCAGCGACTTCTCGAAAAACTTTTTCGAGCACATCATCAATGCCGAAAGTTTTGAGAATACGATTCTTGCCCTGGCTGATAATTTGCCCGATGATATCATGCGCTTCGTTTTGGGCATGACCGAGATATTCATGAACAACATTTGCGATCAGCTCTGCACGGTCCTAAAGTATTACATATCCTACGAATCGGTGCTATATCGCCTGGGTAAACACATACTCGATTATCATCGACATAAAACGCTTCAACAACTGCAGGACTCTACCTCGGATATTCTGAAAGCTGTGAAGGATTATTTCCTCTCACTGAATCCGAATAGTTTTCCCGATTTGCTCACCAAGTGTACGGTGTGTGAGGGCTACTTCAGCATATGCAGCCTATAAACAAATCAAAGGGCACAAAATAAACACTTAAAGTTTGGTATTCGTTTGAAAATAAATATAAATGTGTTATTTGTTATACATTTACTATAAAATAAAACTTAAAACATATAAAGAAATGCGCCAAACGCCAAAGCAAACGAAATGGGATAGCCAGGCAGCTGAAGAGAGGGAGCGAGAGTACGATTGGAATGGGAATTAGAGTCCATATAGGAACCGTATTTATAGTATATATAGTTGCATATGTGGCTTCTTTTTTGTATTTATTATTACGCACGAAACACAGACAAAGATCCAAAATATATATATTTATATATATATATATATATATCTATGAATATATATTATATATGTAGTTATGTATATGTTTGTATGGGTTTGTGTTCTAATCCGTTCCGTTTAATCCCAATCGAAGTCTATATAACTGCAGCTGTGTGGGTGAGTGTGTGTGTGTGTGTGGTCTTGGTTGTGTGAGTGTGTGTGTGTGCGTTGGCGTCGGCATCTTCTATGCGTTACTTAAAGACTGCAAACAGTATTTCTATGCGTTTAGACCCTGGACAATTGCTGTAACAAATTGTAGGGCCACAATGCCTCGACGCGCTCCTTGAGCAATTGCAGCGGATATAGTATCCAGGTAAGTACTGTCTGTGCCAGGAGGCCCATTGGCTCCGGATACTGATGTGTGAGCAGCGCCAGCAGGGCCGTGAATGAGCACAGCCCGGCCGTGAATAGTATGAAAAAGGGCAGCTCCTTTTTCGGATAAACAGAGACATCGTGAAAAGTCGGCAGAAGTTCGCGATCGGCGCACTCGGTACATGTGGGATATGGATAGAAGAGATGGCCGCGTTCGAGTGGATACGGCAGCATGCGGAATGTGCCCTCCCAGGTGCAATGCAATAGATTTAATGCGCCCTCAACCTGTTTCCAGTGCTTTAAATGGAAGAACGCATAGGCCAATGCCTCGGAATCGCCGCGCTTTAGTATATGTTCGGGCGGTAGTATCAATGGCTTCGTTTCCAGTAAATATTTCGGAACATGCGGATTGAATTCAACCGCACGGTGTATGGCCTCAACGGCGCTCATTTCTGCCGGACTCAGGCCGCGCTTCGACGCTATATCTGGTGAGAATTTATCGGCAACGGCACGTGCCTTGAGCAGCGCTGCCGTATAGCATATAGTCGCCGATTTGGGTAACGAGATGTCATCGTATTTGGCCAGTATGGCATGGCAATCGGCATAGGCCTGCATCTCCAGCAGTGTCTCGATGAGATTCTCGTGAATATTGAGCACGCTCATGATCGAGGGTATTTCCTTGGTGAGATCACGAAACATCTTAGCAGCCTCCTTAAGCTTGCCCAGCTTGCGCGCGCACATGGCCAGCCTTCGCTTGATATAGATAAGCACATTGGTGTCCCGCCTATGCTCGCCATCAGCCAGCGCGCCCTGGTGCTGTGTGGCCTGAGATTTGCGATAGTTGATCTCGGCTACCTTGAGAGCAGTTTTAAGTATTTTCTCAGCCTCCAGTATGGTCATGGCCTCCTCCTCGGCGAGTAGTATATAAGCAGGCGCGCATTCAGCATTAATTTCGAGTGCAGTATGTGCAGATTTGATGCGTTGCATGGGATTTCGTTCACGCCAAGCGGTCTGCATGATTTCATACTCCTCTTTGCGTGCATCTCCCTCACATGTGAAAAACGTCTGATGATCCTGTGCGCTCAGATTCATGTCGTAGTACGTGAGCGGCTCCTTGCTTGTGGCCCAAAAAAAGCGCTGATATTCGGCGCCTCGAAACAGATTCAACGGATTGCGCCAGACCTTGCACTCGGGCGTGCCGCTACTGGCATTAGAATTGCTGCCGCCGCCTGAGCCATTCCCGCCAGAGCCGTTGCCATTGCCACTGCTGCTGCTGGAGCCGCTGCTGCTGCTGCTGCCATTATCGGATTGTGCATCATTGCCATTGATCCAAGGGCTTATATGATTGATCGATACTTGCTCTGCGGATGTATGTCCACAATTTAGTTACTATATCGTATGGTATTCGTTTCAGAAAAAAAACAAAAAAAAAATTAAACTCACCGATAAATGATGTGCCGTATTTACGAAAATACCACCATTCGAATATTAATATCAAGCCAGATATTAAACTCGATGTGCCAGTGAGCGCCACATAGAATTTTGGCGTCAATGTGCTCAGAAACATTGACGAGTCCCACATCCTGTCGCCTGCCAGCAACCACTTTCTGGCCACAAAAATTCGTTGGGGCTTTTTGTTTGTCTTGTTGTTGCCGCCGCCACGAAGGAGCGACTGTTGCGCTTTTTATGCGAACAATATCTGCTAACGCTTCTTCACTAAATGCTCGCTAGTATTTTGTCCAATTAATTCTCAATTTGATGCCTTGAAAATAAACAAATTGTAGCCTTATCAGCGTTTATCCTGCTGCAGATGAGACATTTTTTTCCATGAAGTATTCATCGGTGTGCAGTTGGGGGGGTAGTTACTAGTGCTCTTCAACTATCGATAGCTGTCAATCATGCGATACATCGGCAGCTAAGCAAATACATGTAAAATTCGATATGTCGAGATATCGACAAATGTGAACTTGTGTGCTATCGATTGTGTGATCGTATACGTCGATCTCAAGCAATCGCTCAAAAAATCACTTCACTAGAAAATGGCCGCTGTTGCAGCAAGTGCATGAAAAAATTATTCTTGATACTGCTGCATAGGAATTTCAGTATTTAGAGCGTTTTGTAATTGCCATTATAGCCAACATTGTTGCCAACAGCAAACATGGCTGATGTGGCAGTGAGTGAATTGCCTGAAGCACAGCAGCCCAAAGAGCTGACAAAACAAACAAACAGCGAAGCGGCTAAAGAGGGCGAAGAAGAAGCAGAAGAAGCGGGCAACAAACATGAGGATGAACCAATTAAGAATGACACAAAAGCCGATAAACTAGATGAGTTAAGCTCACTGGAGCAGGAAATAGCCAAAATGCATAATATACAGCATGGCGCAGAGTCTGAACACTCGGATGACGAGCAGAACGACCCAGTTAAGACGGACCTGATGGCTGCTTTGGGTGAGGGGAAATCAGCGAACGGTTCCAGTGGCAATCACGACGGGCAGCTGATGGAGGAGCTGCGCAAGAGTTGTACTCCAGTTAATCAATTGACGCAGGCGAAAGAGGAAACGCTGGAAGCAGCAGATTTGATAGCACTGCTCAAGGGCAGCGATCAGGAACAAGAGCAGGAACAGCGCTCGCCCGTAGATAAAAATAACATTGAGCTGGCGCTGGCTGAGCTGGACAATGTGGGCGTCACCATTGAGGGCGAGGGACAGTATGAGATTATGGAAATAGATGATGGCGATGGCACGGCTAGTGCTCCCAGTCCAGTTGAACTGCAGGCGCCAAGCAAACCGAAAACTGTAGAGAAAACCGCTGACAAATACACAGCGAAACCACAGGGTAAACCAAAGCTATCGCCGGAGCAGGCACGTGCTGTAGCACTCGAGCAAATGGCAGATCTAACGTCGCACTCCACGCGACGTCGAAGCGCGGCCGCAGCAGCCAAGCAGCAGCAACAGCAGTTGCAGCAGCAGCTACAGCAACAACAGAAACAACACAAGCAGCAAATGGACATTATCAACTCTCTGAATGATGATTGGAACGAGTATGACAGCGGCAGTGAGAGCGCCACTGCCAATTCGACAAGTCCAGCTGTTACAGAGCCAGCGGTTCCGCTGAAGAAACCCAAGTCGGTTAATAAATCACCCCAAGGGATGGGTAATGTAAAGGTTTTATTGAAGACCATGTCACCAAATGCCTTGGAGAAATTGTCAAGTACAGAGCATGCCCCTGGAAGCAATGCAGAGGCTACAGGTAAAATAACTCGTCCATCTCCTTAAACTGATATTAATTGCAATATATATGATTTAGAAGGTTTCAAGCGTACGCGTGTTATTAAGCGTAAAATAATCTGGGATCCCGATGCTCCCGAGACGCAAAAATCCTTTGCACAATATGCCAATACCAAGGGTACAAGCACACAATCCTCAGCATCAGCAACATCAGCCACAACAGCAGCCGCAACACCACTTGTAGCCACATCCAAGGCAAGTGTCGTCCCGGAAAAGAAGCCACGTCCTAGCACACCCAAGGAAACACCTAAGCTGAGCGCCAAACGCGCCGCCACACCTGCCAAGCTAGCAGAAAGCAATGCGACGACTCCCAAGCGACGCTTACAGACACCTAGCGTGCCCAATGGCAGCAGCGGCAGTGGCAGCAGCAATAGTGGCGGTGCTGCCAAAAAGAAGAAAGTCAGTGAAATTGATAAGCTTATGGGCGATGAGGGCGCAGCCAATATGATGCAGGCGGTGGAGCGTGAACAGCGCGAGCTAAGCGGTGGCGAATGCAGCAATAAGCCAATGATGCGTATACGTTCACTAACACAGACAGGACGGGTGAGTTATTGCATCATTCAATAGATTAGTCTTAATAATCTGTAGTACATATTTTGTACAGTCACTAAAATCAGCAACAGCAACAGCAAGTGGCGGTACCAAAGCCCTGGACTCGCCCAAAAAGGAGAGTCCTGCTAGGATGGGTAAACGTGGAGTATCAGTACAGGCACAGGCAGCTGTCCCAGCTGTGGATACGGCATTTGTCAAGGCATCGCCACCGGCGCGTCCCTCCGACTCGTGGGATTATGTGTATAAGCAGCGCGCCAGCGAGGAATCCATGATAATGCGTCGACGATCCAATAGCTCCTATTCCAGTAATGCATCAGTGAATCGCCTGTCACTGGACAACAAACCATCGACACTAGCCAATCTATCGGATGATGCTGCTGAACCGCAACCCCATGACCCATCGTTCAAGTTCCGCAAGCCCGAAACGAAAGCCAACCAAAGAAGCGAAGGCTCCGCACCACCACAAACGCTAGCCAATGATCTGAAATGTGATCTCAAGCTGCAGCCGAAGGAGGCCAAAACAACTGCAGCGGCAGCAACGGCAGCAGCAGCAGCCAAAATGGAGCTCGTAACCCTACAAAAGCTGGATAAGTTGGCACATCTAATCATTCACAACAACCAGGCCAACAAAACTGGCTTCACCTGGAACAAGTTGCTGATGCAGAAGCTATCCGAAACACTAAATAAGCTGGCTAAAAGCAATGACTGCAATACGGTGCTGCTGACGGTCCAGGGTACACAATTTTGCCAGGGCATCGATGGCCAGGAACTGATTGCCACACAGCTGGACAAGCGCAAGGCAAACGCCAATCAAATGGCATTGGTCGCCAAGTGAGTCGATTCATTATGTATATGTACATCTATCTATATCTTTATATTTCTTTTAGAACATATCTGCGCACTTTATTAACATTCCCCAAGCCTCTGGTCGCTGGCATTGTGGGCAATCTCAAGAATCTGGGCACAATGCAGCTGCCGCTGATGGATTATGTGGTCGCTGCCGATGATTGTACTTTTGAAGTAAATTATGCCAAGATGGGCCATCTTCCCGAGGGCTATGTCACTTGGCAAAATAATGACAAAGTTCGTAATGAGGCGGTGCGTCTGTTTCTGCTGGGCGAGCGTATCGAGGCATCGGAAGTGCTGGCACAAGCTGGCTCAGGCATCTTTGCCAAACGCTGCAAGTCGCGCAACGTCAACGATGAGGCGCTGGCCGTGGCCAAGCAAATATCCAGCGTCACCGCAGAGGTAAGTCCATATAATTACATTTGTATATGTATGGAAATGTTTTGAATTTCGTATGCTTCTTCCAGCAATATCGCCTGCTCAAGAAGTTAAATACTGTGGCCACGGTGACGGACAAAATGGACCGTCTCGATTCAGAGTTCAGGGTCATCGCAGATCATTGGGCAACGGCGACCTTTCAGGTCACCTACAAACGCTATATGAATGAGCTGAATATGCACTAGCAGCAGCAGGAACAGAAGCCAACAGACTGCAGTTAGTTCAAATCCTACCACAATGACGTGGTAGCGCATACATCATTTCATTTAAGCCTTATCCAATACATATAGATTAAGCATTAAAACATCAAAACATCAAACAGTCTTCAGAGTTCAATTTGTGCGCTAGTGCGAATTGAATTCCTGGCAAGCAGAGCGGCAAACAAATTTGTATGTTCTTGTTTTAAAATGTTGTGCAATTTAGCGATTGTTCACTGTAGTACAAAACTGAAAATATTTGCTGCAAGAACGAAATTGCGTACGGCCGCTGTGATGCCGCTGTTTAATTAGTTGCTTAGCACTAGTTAGTTAGCAATTAAATTCAAATAAATCTATTAATGTAATTAATGCAAAACCGATTCTTGTTAATCAAATAGTTTATTACTCTTCGTTTGTATGTATGTGTGTGTGTGTGTGTGTGTGTGAAGGGGCAAATATTCCATTTTGTTTTCTCATTTTGCTAATTGTTGTAAATGTTTAGTTTAAGATGCTAAGTCTATCTGAGCATAATTACAAAGATCATTCGGAGCGTGATTTATACCTAACGTTAGTAAAATTTCAATTTCATTATGAGCATTTCAAATGTTGAGCTTTTGCCAAAGCACACCCTATTTTAAAGAGCATTTAGTTTATATGATTAGCTTAATGTATATATAAACCATCAATGTAATTATTATGTCATTTGAGGACATCTGTCTGCAAAAGAAGCCTCCTGCGGCAACACCAAGAGATGCCAACAGTTGCGCTGGGCATTCACGCCCTGCCACGCCCACATTGTTCGACTTTGGAGCTGCTAAATCCTCATCTAACTTTGTATTTTTATAATATGCTATCATATCAAACTAATGATTTAAGTACGCTCGAGTTAAAGTATATTTAATCTAGGCTAACATTTCTTGAGCATCTTGTACTAAACATTTACATATATATATATACATATGTATATATATATATATGTATATATGATATATATAGGTAAATCATATACATAAAAGAACATAAGTAGGTGACTAGCATCTCTACGCTTAAACTGTTCGTTAGTGAATTATGTATTTATTTATATAGTAGACTCTAAGTAAATGTATTTGGTAAAATGCATAGGTTCCACGTCTTCTAGTTGCGCTGCTCCTGATCGTAGTAGTGGGGCAGCTCCGATTGCAGCCGCAGCAGGCGCACATAGCTGACCAATTCGTAGGTGTCTTTAGTTGTGTCATCGTCGGTCTTGACAAAGGTGGACATGTAGGAGACCAGTTCCTGTGAGCCATCCTGATCGAGATCCGCTATCAGCATGGAATTCTCCTGATTATGTAAATCCGGCTGACAGACCAATTCGCCCTCATGACGCTCATTCAGTTCACGGCGACAGAACTGTATGATATCGCTTTGCGAGGTGTTCTCGATGCGCGTATTGGCGCCAATGAAGAGCACCAGCATCACCGTTTCGGTAATCACCTGCATGTCATAGTTCCTCAGCAGGAGCGACTGGCCGGCATTGGTGGCTTTGCTTTGATTCTTGGCATGCACCGTGTAGGTTTCGCGTTTGTGAATGGGCAACAGCTGTTCCAAGGCATCGAACGGCTGGTCATTCGCCGGGAACTCGTGCCTCCAGCTGGCACGCTTGAGGCGCTGCTGCTGCGACTGCTGCTGTTTGCGTTGTTGCTGTTGCTGTGGCTGCTGCTGCTGCTGCTGGTGTGCTGCCTTGCTGTAGGCCTTGTCTTTGTCTTTATCTTTGATTCTATCTTTGCCCTTGTCCTTATCCTTGATCGTATTAGGCTGCTTGCTGTGGGTGCCGCTGGTGGTGCTGCTGCTGTTCGTATAGTTGCTGCTCTTGTCCACATTGTTATTGTTGCTGTTGCTCGATTTTGGTTGCAGCTGCTGCGGCGGCGGCACCTCCGCTACATTGGGCCACATCCAGAATTTCATAACAAAGCCAGACATCTTCGACTTGGTATGCTTAAAGTGCCACTGCGCCGGCTCCATGCCATACATACCGCTATAGGTGAAATTTCTGAGTGTTTTCCTGCTGCCGTCGTGGCTGTCGGTCAGTACAAAGGTAACATTGCAGTCCGGACACTTGCCACGATTGTGTACCATCAGCTCCCGTCCGCTGAGCGTATAAACCTGCGGTCCGGCCTGCGGCGTGGGCTGCTTGCTGGAGCGACGATGCTGCCGTATCTTGTCTGCTGGCGACAGGCGTTGGCCTACAATGGATTTGGATTTGTTGGTTATGCGGCTGTATAGGTCCGCCAGCGACTTGGAGCGCTGTTCTTGCGTTGTATTACGCCAGCAGGTGTAACTGATGGTAAGCGTGCCGCTCCCGCCTGAGCCCTGCTGCATCTGCAGGTTGCCCAGGTGCGTGCAGTCATCCACGCTGTACCCCTCGCCAATGGGGCTGCCCCTGCGGCCGGAGAGCAAGCGCAGTACATTCCGCGCCTCCACTGCAGCGGCAGCTGGTGTGCCCGGCTGTAGATGCTGCTGCACATAGCTGGCTGTGCGCTGTTTAAGCGATAAGCTTGAGACATGCAACAAATCCAGGACACCATCGTCATCCAAATCTGGCAATATTAGTGGAAAGTCAGACACATCCAAGCGATGCATGAATCGATCCATTAAACGCCAATGCCACTGGCCGGTGGCGGCATTGATGACGCCCAACTCCCCGTACTCATCGATGAGAAGACAATCGGGCTTGCCATTGGCATCCACGTCCAGCAGCGTGCAGTCGATGGCCACGGGATTCTCCACAGTCTCATCGTACCAGGCCATTGCGCCGGAGTTGCCCAAGAGCGAGATGATGCCATTGATCCTATGATTGTTCACCATATCGCCACGATATAAAAATATCATATTATTCTCCCAGGCACGCAGACCAGCCACCACATTGATGCCTCCGCTTAGCTCAATCTTCGTATAATTATTAAGCCAGTTGTGTGTCCTGGGTCGATCCACGGGCGCTGGACAGGCGCCAGTGCCATCGGCCTGTCCGCAGGGTATCATCCACACAAAGCAGATGACCGCCAGCAGGCAGAGCAGCAGTGAGGCGACAAAACAACAGCGTCGCTTCGTAGACATGGGCAAGTGTTTGGACCCATCCGACTGCTGCTGGCCAAGTATGGCCACATTATCCGCATTGATGTCGTAGTCGCCGCCACCGCCATTGAAATTAGAGAATTCCACGCCCACGGAGCCAGCGCCGCCTGCCGCAGCGCTGCTGCCCAAATCGCTGAGCATCACCGAGCGGAATGTGTGCTGCATGTTGTTGGTGTAGCTGCTGTTGTTCGTGTTGATGTTGCTGCTGTTCAGTTTACTGTTCCTGTTGCTGTTATTGATTCCCTTGTTGCTGTTGTTGGCTTTCGATTTCTTTGCTTGCGGCTTAAGCTGTGAGCCGCCCACAATGCGTGTGGCTGTGGGGCGTGTGTGTGCCGATTTTAATGCTAATGTATTTGGTGGTATGCGGCTGCGTTGCTGTTGTTGTTGCTGTTGCTGTAGTTGCAACTGTTGCTGTTGCTGTTGCTGTTGCTGCAGTTGCAGTTGCTGCTGTTGCTGTTGCTGTTGCTTTCGATGCTTGGTGGCGTTATGTATTTCAATTTCCTCATCGGACTCTGAATCGGTCATTGCCTGACTTAGCGGCGTGTAAATGCCTTGATGTGTGGGCAATGATTCCGTGTGCAGCATTTTAGCTGCAACATATTCATCAAAGTTTTTGATGCATGAGAAAAATCAATAAAGCCATAGTAGCGTTCCGGACTAAAAATGAAATGCTAAATCTAATAGAAAACTAACCTTTAATTGTTGGCACAAGTACTGGCTGTTTGCTTGCATCATACACATTGCTGCTGTGTTTCTTTTTGTATGCAGTTTAGTTGTTATTTAATTAAGCAAAATGTTAAACATTTGAAAGCAGCCAAATGCCGTTACACCGTTGTTAAGTAGCTAACAATATATTTTGGTATTTTTTAGCGCCAACCCATGCGCTGCCCAAAAGCTATGTAAGTGTTGTAAAATGCCGCTCATGTTGTGTTATCGATAGGCGTTTCAGTATTTTTCTTCTGCTTTGAGGTCACACTGGCGCTCATCACTATACGCCAAAAAAAAAAGAAACAACAACAACTGCAGTGGTTTACGTGCGTGAAAAAATTTAGTTAAGTTTTTTTTGTAGTAAAAACAGCATTTCGCCCATTGCAAATCACAAATAAAGTTGCTTGAATGCTGCGGCAAACGGCCAGGTATACGTTAAACGGCACCACTGTGAAACATTGTGAATATATCGAGTGAAAACGGTGCCAAAAAAAAGTCAACAGCTCGCACAGCTTAAAATCCAAAAGCAAACGCAGAAAGAAAAGGCAAAAGGCAAAAAGCAAAGAAGAAAAACACACACACTTACAAAATACACACACACATATGCATATGTGCATACACAAGTGGTGCTCGCGTTGCACTTGACGCCTCTCAAT
>JBANCZ010003298.1:0-13027 GCA_037040025.1 Sphaerogastrella javana | reverse complement strand
CCTTGACGTCGCTGCT
Source organism: Sphaerogastrella javana (assembly GCA_037040025.1). Taxonomy (NCBI): domain Eukaryota; kingdom Metazoa; phylum Arthropoda; class Insecta; order Diptera; family Drosophilidae; genus Sphaerogastrella; species Sphaerogastrella javana. The sequence goes on along the minus strand of JBANCZ010003298.1, from coordinate 13,011 downwards.
GTTGTTGCTGCTGCTGCTGTAGCTGCTGTTGTTGCTGCTGCTGCTGTAGCTGACTCAACGGGCACGCGTTTGCGTTAACAGTTAGCTCTAATTAGCCAGCGTGCTGCAAGCGCAAATGCATATTGGATGACGTGAGATGCCGATGATGTTTAACATGGCGATTGCCACGCGTATGAGCCAACCGCAGAACGCTCTTAACCAAACCAAACCGAACCAAACCAAACCGAGCCATTGGTATCCGATTACCAATCTGAATTAGGGCCCAGAAGAAGCAGGCCCCATAGCTGAAGCCCATCAAGTGTTTGCTCCTTATGCTGCAGCTGATTCTGATTCTGATTCTGATTCTGAGACTGAGGCTGAGGCTGCAACTGAGGCTGAGGCTGGACTTGGTGCTGGCGCCTTTGGTTGCAAGCAACTCAATCTTTTCATGCGCTTACGGCGGCCATAGAAATTGCGAATCGAATTCAAGTGAACAAACTATATAAATACGTTAGGGTTGCCAACTTATTCTATAAAATAAAATGTATTTTAAGGTCGGAGAAGTGAAAATAAACAGTATTTTTTTAAATAAAAAGTATTTATTTAAAATTGACACAGTTCTTAGAGTTTTTTGCACAATCAAATAATTAATAAAATTAATTTTAACTTATTATTATAATTAAATTATAATTAAATTACATTCAATTAATTATAATAGAATTTATAATTTAATAATTTTTTTGTAATAAAAATAAATTTATTTTTATTAAATAATAATTAATTAAATTGTTAGTTGAAATTTAATTTCTATAAAATTTAAAAATAGTTCTAAAAATACTTTTTGGGTGTTTCAAGAAAATTTTTGTATTATACTTTTTAATAAATAATTTAAATCAATTCTAGATTTATATTATCTATGGGTATATTGAGTCTATACAATTGTTAATATCTACAATTACCTGATAATAAGTACAGGTAATTAAAGTGATAGTGATAGTCATTTTAATGCTGAATACAGAATGTTGTACACTTTATTTTTGTTAACAATAAAACGTATAATCTTGCGTATAACATTCATAATCGATGTACATATATATTTACATAATTTATGATATTTTGATATTTATTATGTAATAATGATATTCATATGTAATGTATAATTTATAATATAATCAAATGACCAACTGATCACAAATCATGACACTCTTTGGCTCAACCCCAACTAGCTCTACACACTTACTCGCAACAAGTACTCGTACATACTCACTCATACTCGCACTTGTATTCGTATTCGCACTCGTGCTCATATTCGGATTCGTAGTCGTACTTACACATATATAATCGTTTTAATAGCTCCACTGAGTCAGCTGTTGGCAAATCTTATGTTCGGGGTTTTTCAGTACTTCCAGTAATACGAAACACACACATGTGTGCAAGAGTGTGTGTGTGTGTGTGTGTTTATTAATGGAACGTGCTTGAGCTTTGCTACACATTCTCCTTTGTAGCTTTTTCAATTTTTTATAGTTTAAAATTTTTTTTTTTTTTTTTTTTTGAATTTGTCGTCACTTTTGATCTGTTGATAGGAGCTTCTCACGTTGTGGCCCGGAAATATCAAAAATCGCTCACCTTATACTTATACTCTCTTAATTAAACATTGTAACGTACTCTCTTTCAAATACCTACTGCATCGTAAGCTTCTATTACAAATTATTTGATATACAATTGTAAGAATCTTTCATTTGCACTGAAGAATTTATAATTTACTAAATTCCCCGATTTGTGAATGCTGGCCTACCTCACGTGCTAAATGATGACAGCATCAAGACTGACAAAACTGATAATGATATTCATTAAACATTTAGTTCACACATACTATTAAACTGTACTAATCCATGTAAACAACTTTGCAATAATACGTTTACAAAAACCTCTCATGAAGGCAACAATTTCCATTAGAAGCTGATAAGGGGAACGGAAGAATTATAGTATATTTGCACCTCCAATAAACGTATATATATAGATATATGTAGATGTAGGCATAGATATCATTATCAGCCCCGTTTTTAGTTGTCGTCCATCTCCGTTCATCCCTTTAAGTTTGATCAATATAATCTTCTTTAATGTATTACTATTAAATAAGAAACTACATTAACTCTAACTTCAACAAAATCTATCGTAATTTTTAAAACTTCTTCCACAGAATTTAATGAAAGTTTTTTAATAAAAATTTAATTTACGAGTTTATATTTTAAACTTAAGAACCTATATAATAAAATTCAAATATTGTACAAATATTACTTTGAAATAAATTTATTTTTTAAAATATCGAATTTAATAAAATTATTAATTAAAGTTATTAATTAATTTGATTAAATTCATTTATTTATAAAAAAAATTGGAATGAATTCAATTGGTGAAAAGTATATTTGTATGATTGTTCTTAAAGATTTTAGTTGCAAGAATTATAAAAGTTCTAAAATCGAATTCCATATAATTCGAAATCCTATTCGAATATAATGAAAAAATTGCAAAAGCGATTCATTTGACTGAAAAGAATAAATAATTGAAAATAGACTTTTCTGTTTGTTAAGCATAACATTTCAAAAAAAAAATCTTTTATTTGTTTGTAATACTTGGTTCATACAACATACATGACACATAAAACACATATATGAATTTAAATAAATGTTAATGTAGTTAAGATGATTCTAATAGAAATACAAAGCGAATTCTTACTCTAGCTAAATGAACTATATATAAATAAATGAATAAATAATTGGAGTTACATCGAGTTATACAATAAATAAATAATGAGTTTGTAATATGAGTGAGATATGATCATTAGCTACAACAGTAGATATTCTAAGATTATACAAATGTAGGCAAAAAAAAACAAAAAAACACGAGCTATTTTATAAGCATAGACTGGAAATGTACACATTTAAATACGATGTATGATATATGGGATCACTTTCCGATGATTTTGTAATCATAATAAATCCATTTGATTCGACTTCGATGTCGGTTGTTCACCATTTTAATGATTAAATTGTTTTTGGCATATTCTTGTACACTGTTTTTTTTTTGTGGGCAGGCCGCGAAAGACCGCAAGCCGACAACAAAGCCCTTCTACTGCAAATCCGGATCTTGTAGCCAGTAGTTATACTTTATTCTTGCGACCTTCATTATATTGAGGGCTTCTCTGGCGAGACGATATTCTAGCATTTCGAACGTGTTGTTGTAATCAATTAACGGGGGTTGGAGAATGCAATGTTCCTCCTTATTCATCATACTAAGAATATGGTACCTATTGTGAGTTATCTTCTCGGAGATAAGATCGAAAATTTCCTTTTGGGCTACGTTATGATCCCGAGTTGTCATCAGTTTTTTAAGCTCTCTATAGATTATGGTTAAAGACTCCAATATCTTAGGCAGCTCGTCAATCGGTAACTCGGTTCCTGTGCCATCATACGCCGAGTCATTGGCTTCCTTATGAAGAGGGTGCATCAAATTGAGGCGATGCAGACTAAGTGATACATCAGCATCAGTTTGACTTTTATAGATACTATGGTTGGAAAGCTGCAATTAAAAAAATAAAATAAATATTTATAGGAAACCAATTGATTTAAATTATATTGATGACTTTCAATAACAACATAATAATGTTTTTGAAAATAACACTTGCAAATAACACTTACGTATTTATCCAGTAGCTCTTCCGTTCCGGCTATCGTACCATTGGTAATTTTGAAGCCCTCCTCCACGCTACCCCTGGTAATATTCATTTTGTTTTCTTGGCAATTTTCCATTAATGCGGAGCTGGCTATATGATCCTGTCCTGCAGATCGATGATGTACGTGATGATGGCGATGTTGCAGGATTAAATGTCGACCACTTAGGCGTCGTGGCAGCGCAAGTGTGCTCGGTGTGAAGCTCAGATTCAATAATATCAGTAAAAAGGTGAGAAGTTTTGTAGTGGCTGTAATTAAAATAATGGAACATAATTAATTTCAATTCGGAATTTATAAAAATACGTATTAAACTAGTTTAGATACTAGGCATATATTGAACTATTATAAAATTATATCCAAATTTAATTTATTTTAATAAGAAAAATTCACTAAATAACTTTTATTGTAAGAAATATGAAAGAATATATTAAAGTATTATAATAACTATTTTTATAAATATAAAAATTCAATTTGAAAATTGTATTTAATTTGTTCATTGTAAGAAGTATAACATTAGAGAACAGTTGAAACGGTTGTGCTCTATAAAATTAGTAAGTTGCCTCTTCAAAATTGTTTGCAAATGCCATCCAAACTCTTTATGATTCGTTCCTACCATTTTCGACCTACTCCAACCCATCTGAATGTAATCTAATCTGTCAACCGTTATTCGTATTTGCACACATGAATTATTTATCTACTAGATGTTATGATGTATCTATTTTCGACTCAATTATGCTACGTAATTTATATGTACTTATTCTTGGCTTTATATATATATATATATATATATATATATATGTTATGTGTGACATTAATTGGCAGTACTAATTGGACTAATACACGTCTAATTGGATCAAGTGAAGCATAGATTTAACTCTGATTTTCTTTGCCGTTATTTCGTATCTATATTTATAGGGTTACTTTTTGTTCTGCTTTTTTTGTTTTTTGTTTTCTATTCTGTTTTTTTTTTCTTTTCCAACTTCTTGGGCTCTACACCTTAGAAAAACAAACGCTGGCACTTGTTAAGCGTTTTGTGACGTACGCTAAATACCATAAATAAACTGTCACATCACACACATGTACGATACTGAGATTAGAGTTATATTGTATGCATGAATCATACGCTCATTGCTGGGTCGATTCGCTTATTGCGTATGCAACGCATGCGACATGAGGCATGAGGCATGCAACAGTTACCTGTTGCTGCAACCTGCGATCGTTCAACACGTGGCAAACACTTACAGATGCTATTCCGCGTCAGCTGTTGCTGTGCAGATAATCTCGAGCAACATGTTGCTGCTGCTGCTGCTGCTGCTGCCGATGTTGTTGTTGCTACTGTTGGGCCTACTGCTGCTTCTGCTGCTGTTGCTGCTGTTGGTGGTGTTGGTGGTGTTGGTGTTGGTGTTGCTGCTGCTGTATTTGCAACTGTTGCTGCTGTGCCGGCAATAGCTGCCTGTACGAGTCGAGCTTGAATTTGGCTATTTCGACGTGTGGTGAAACCACCACACGAGCTTAATACTGTTGCAGTTGCTGTGGTTGATTCTAATGTTGTTGATGTCGACATTGTAATTTTTGTGTATTTTCAACAATGTGTGTGTGTTTTTTTTTTTGCAATTTATTATTATAAAATTTGTTGCACCAGTAAAAAAACAAAAACAATGAATTTACCGCACACGTGAATTTGTTGGGAATTTTGTTGTAATTTATTATAAATTTAAATATTAATTGCGAATATTTGCGGTATATTTGAGACGATTGGCACTTGGCTAAGACCTGGTCGAGTCTGAGTGGTCCCGGCACGACTAGTTAACTCTTCAAGATCTGTTACTAATTTATTATATTCGAGGGCGCACGCCGGCATATAAATAACGGGCGAGAGTTCAGCCCGAACGTAAAGCTCTGTCGTCGCACGAAAGCATCTTAAGCAACAACAGCAACAACAGCAACAACAACAGCAACAGGCAACAACAACAACAGCAGGCAACAACAACAGCAAAACGAGCGACAGCTGATGACGACAATGACAGCCAATCGTATGTTAGCACAACGACCACACGCACACATACACACACACACACACACACACGCACACAAACACTCACTTACACTCGCACTCACACTCGCTCGCACTTGCACTCGCACTCACACTCACACTCACTCGCACTCGCACTCACACATGCTTGAAGCAGAGCGAAAATCACAGCGTACCGCTGCTCAGATATATATGAAAGCTACACACGCACACCCACACACACGCACACACACACACTACAGTAGGTAAGAGAGAGAGAGAGAGTAGTCAGCAACAGATGGAGTGAGCGAGATGGAGACAGGCAGGCAGGCAGGCAGCAAGAGAGTGTGCAAAAGAGAGAGATTGAGTCAGGGAGAAAGACCGCTGAAGCAGCGCTGCGACAGAGCGCGTGCTAAAGCAACTGGTAGAGAGCGAGGGAGAGAGAACGAAAGGGAGAGAAAGAGTGATAGAGAGAGTGAGAGAATGAGAGAGAGAAAGAGTGATAGAGTGATAGAGAAAGGGGAGAGGTAGAGAGAGCAATGCCGTTGCAGACGAGTGGACGTCTGAGTTGTTTTTGCGCTTGCGTCTGCGACTGCTGCCGGCCTCACGCGCCAGGCAAAAATTGCCAGCAGCAACAGCAGCAGCAGCAGCAATTGCCACACGACACACACACTCACACTCATAATCACACACACACACACACACACTCTCACACGCTCGTATGCAATGCAATGAGCTAAACAATTTATTTATATGTATAAATTTCATATTAAGTGGAAAACTGAATGGGATCGGGGCACGCGACAGCAATATGTGAGGCAAGTGTGGCACACAATTAGCTCAATGGAAGCATAGAGTTAGATGTGTTGAAGGGGAGGGGGAGGGGGGATATCTTTAGATGTTGTGGGTGTATGACAGTTGGCAGTATTAGTGCAGGGTGCAAGGGTTGCATTGGGCTGTATCTCTAAGTTGAGGCAAGTGAGTCAACTGCTGCCTGTTGCTGCTGTTGCTACTGTTGCTGCTGCTGCTGCTGCCTGTTGCTGTTGCTGCTGCCTGTTGCTGTTGCCGTGGTAATTGGTGCCTGCCGCAAGGTTTTCATATATAATTTATGCACACACTGCTGCTGCATGTGCGGCATGGGGCATGCGGCATGCGAAATACTCCAAACGGATGTGACATTGCAATTTACAATATTTTTTCTGCATGTTCATTTAGTTGTTGCTGTTGCTGTTGCTGCATTTCCGCTCTTCCGCCGCAGTAATACATTTATATATATATATATATATATATATTATATATTATATACCTGTGATCAGTTCTATGCCATAAATTGTGGAACTTTGTATTTCCATACTAATAAAGTGAATCTTCAAGAATTTTTGTCTTCAGGTTTAAATGATATTTATGTGAAACATATGCAGTAAACCCGATTTGTATATATGTATAATACATGTATATAAAAGCAAGCACATGATATTTGTTTGTGTATAATATACACATTATTCGCCTTATAATAATGACAACAATTGTTAAGCGCTATTTCCCTTATGTGCGCCTCTTTCGTTAACATCGTTTATTGTTTTTACGCGTCTTCTACCAACTTTGGCATTTCCGATCCGCGACGACTTTCAATGAAAACTGAAAGCCAACCATACAAATTGGCCAACTCCAATAATATTTTGTTCAAAGCCAAAGAGAAAAATGCAAGAGAAGTATGGCAAGACAGAGAAAGAGAGAGCGAGAGAGAGAAAGAGAGTAGGCAACAGATACAGGGACAGTTTGAGAGTCCAAAGAAAGACAGAGTTAGGGACAGAGCGGAAATGAGAGAGAAGTTGTGGGAGTACATAAGAGATACACTTGATACTTCAATTCCTTAACTCTTTCTACATTTCTCTTACTTTCATACAAACTGTCTCCCAGTTTGTAACTTTCTTTATACTCATTGTTCTTTCGCTTAATCTTCGGCGTTTCTACATTACTCATACAACCTGCGGCCATCAGTGCCTTGAACTGCTTCAATGTATTTAAAGTTCTATATTATATAGTATGAATACAAGAATTTTTACAAATATTATATAACATAATTATAAATTATCACATGAATAAAATATTTTTTATATATTTTAATAATTTTTTTATTTAGTATATATTTTTATTTTTATAATCATTTATCCAAAAGGACCCATAAATATACATAAAAATATATTCGTAAGAGTTGTAATCCAATGTGATTTTGGAACAAATATATCAAATGAAATGCATATGTAAATAGTATATGCAAAAACTTTAACTGTTTAAATAAATTATTTTATTATAATAATTTAATCATGCTTACGAATAAACTATTTAAAGCTTTCATTAGTAATAGTTATTTTTAAGCACAGATATAGAACATAAAATACAAGCAGAGGAGAACAGAAAAATTTCAACGTTCGACAGAAGTTATCAGTTGATATGCCATGTAGTATATTATTCATAGATATGGTGTAACATCATCTCAAACAAACATATTCGATGAATTAATCATGTATTGCACTCTAATATTTTATGATAAAGCTGACTTTTTTTTTCCTTGAGAACTGATCCAAATCAAGCGGAATTAATGCATTTGCGAATGATTCATTTTCCAACATGCACATTTTTATGATATGCTATGATCGAGAGATCCACAAAACAAACAGATATGAAGCGATTTGATTCAGACACTAAATATAGAATGTGCCGACATCGAAGTAATTAATTTGTACCTCTAGAACCACATAATTATTTCCATTTATTTTGGGTAATCAATTGCATTTTTGAGAAGGGATGAGCACGCAACTAACAACATTGGTCTAATTGTGAATTTTGAATCTATGGATAAACTTAATATGTGAGTTTTTTAAGGCCAAAGGAGAGATAATAAGACAATTATACGAATCATATTGTGATATTTTTAAATTGACTACTGTAAAAGTTTAAAAATATATACGAAAAATAGTAGTTAAAGTGCATACATCTTGCATTTATCCGAAAGAAACTTTGAGTCGTATACAATAGTTTATAAAGCTAACAATAATGATTATAAATATGGTATAATATATATTAATACCTAAGCATAGAGTTTAAGGAGAAAAAAAAGACAACAAAAGAAATCAACTCCAACTACATAGGATTCACTCATGTAAATACATTCAAGTGTAACAATATCAATTGACAATAAATTGCTCTAGTTTAATTATGGTAATTGTAATTTATCTAAATCTATCTAATTTGCACAACAAATTTACATTTACAACCTATATTAGTCACAATACAATAGCAACAACTCGATTGTCTAGGGTCTAGATATTATGCCATAAATATATAATTTTTGCTGATTTGTGACGGGCATCTGTTGAAGCTTTCATTGACCTATACCTATACCTATACTTATACCTATACCTATACCTATACCTATACCAATAGGTACACCTACACCAACACCAACACTATGGAAATACACCCGCTGTGCCTGCTAATATCTGGCACTTAATTGTTGTTGCTGTTTGTCAGTTACTGTCATGACAACGCACAAATATCGAGCTGCTAATTTTCGCACATCAGGTGTGAAAAGGCAACGAAATCAGATTTTCTAATGACTATATGGCACATGTATATGTGAGTATGTTTGAATGACTTGGCGTAGATGTAAAAGCGGATGGGGATATGGATGTGGAAGTAGTTGAGACTAACTCTTGTCTAATAAAATGTGCCTTAATTTAGAAATGACACCAACACCAACATAATGTAGTGACGTCAAAAAAAACACACACACTCACACATACAAATAAATAAAACAAAAGTAAAATATCCGCATCTATAACGGCGCCTAGTTATGAATGAATCTTAGCTAGAAGTATGAGGAGCAAAGCTGTGAATCGAACCTTTCCCTCATGTACGATGTTGTTCCAGAGTCTCATACCAATCACAATACCTCTCCCGCTGCCTTGCCCTCGTTTCTCCCTACTCATGCACCGACTTATCACTGTTTCTTGTAATAGTGTATTACATGGATACACTGTTTGCATTAGTCACTCGCATGTCTGATTATAACATCCACCCTTATATACTTATAAGCAGCTAATTAGTAGATATTAATAAACAACTGTACGTATACTACTATGAAGAAATACAGTGCAGCAAATTTGATAAACGCCTGCTTATAGATATTATTTTATACATAGTTGCAATCATATTGAAATAAGATTTTCATTAAAATCTATAGATCTGACCCCCTTAAGGGTCTATTTAAACAGTTTAAGCACAGATTTGTGTAACAGGCACAAGGAGTCATGGCTGAACGACTGCGTAAAGTAGATATGGAATTAATCTGTATAAAAAACAACACTATATGAATGCCAGAAGCTATAGTATAATATTATAATATTATGATATTCGATTCCTTCCCTACACTTAAAAACTTGATAAACGATTTAGTTTCGCCAATACAATTAAAAATATAGCACATTGCCGTAAAATAGCAAAAATTGCTAAATAAATACCGAAGATTAAAAATAAAGTAATAGTTATAATTGTTATACAGGAAATGTTGTAAGTTATCTAATAGGAACAATTGTTGTAAACAACTACTGTGTTATTTGTTAAATATACGGTTTAGAGTTGCGATATTTACTATGAGAAATTTTTATCAAACGACAAATGACGGTTTCTAAAGTAATCATCTAAATTCCACAACAATATCAAAGTAGATCACGCTGCACGACCGTGCATCTGAATCATTACTAACAGATCTGCAATTGCAAGCATATGGATAACACAAATATATCATAAGTTTGATCAAACAAACCACTTTCATTAATCAAAAGGAATTTTCTTTTTATAAACAAATTTATATATTTTCAACGAAAACTCTTTTACCGGTATCCAAAAAAAAAAATATTCTGGAATTCGATCATAACTAAAGCATACGGGTTTTTTTTTAAATTTATTATGGGTTCTTGGAAAAGCTAGCATTTTAGCATTGTAATAAATCAATAAAATCTTTAAAGAACTTCCGTTTCTTAAGAAACTTTGAAAAGGCTATAAAGCACAATTTTTGTATTTACTACTGTAACTAATGATAAAGCAGCTGATTTTTCGATGCGGATGCTAACATCTGAAGACGACATTTGAATATATGTATATACATTCTAAAGATCTACCTGTAAACGTCAAGTACTTGCGGTTAATACTAAACGCTTAGTTGGCTTTTAACACAATCCCAAATCGGATGAATAGACAAAACAGGCGGAACAACAGACAAATAGACGACAACGTCAGGCCGGACACGAGCAGGTGCTGCATCACCTGCCAAAATCATGCCACGAAAATAAAAACCAAATCAATTCGTGAGGGCGTACACTTGTGGAAATACCCCAAAAGCAAAGTTCAACTAAACCTCAGCTCAGCACAGCACAGCACAGCTCCGCTCAACTCAGCTCAGATCAGTGGGTCGATAGTCGACAATCGACGCTCAATAGTTAAGAGTTGCTCTCTCCCGCTCGCGCTCGTATATTTGTGAGCCAACTTAACTGACCATAGACAAGTTAACAAGCAACAAGCTGCCAAATGCCGAATGCCGAATGCCGAATGGCGAATGCCGAATGCCAGTTGGGAGCTGGGACGCTGGAAGCTGTTTAGCTGTAAGCTGTTAGCCGGCAGGTTTCATCAGGTAAATCACCGAGTGAGAAACTCAATGTTCAATATTTGTTTATGGACTTAGCTTTTTCACCCTAGAAAGTATATAAGGCAGCAGGTATACAAAACTAAACAAGTTTCGACTTATCAGGAAAGACATCAAGTATATAAAAAAAAAATTATTATCAAAGAGCTACGACCACATCCTATAGTAGTAGATGCAATTAAGAGGGGTTGTATTTTTGTGTTCAGATAAGAAGATTATTTGATTAACAACTCAGGTGCTTATGATCCGGTCATAAGATACAGTAAAGATAAAAATACTATCGTAGATCACATAACATATATATTTGTTTAAAACAGTGAAATTATAGAGACATACCATAATCAAACATCTGACCTGATCGATGTTATAAACTAACACTGACAAACTAAACTAACTCGAAAGTTATATAGATTTTGTTCTTGTACTAAATGTGTGTATGTGCACGATTTCTTTAACTCACTAAACTAATGGGTATTTTACAAGTGACCACTGCCCACAAGGCGAATATGATCTTTTCGTCATAGTCGTCATCATCGACATTAAAGTATCATCATTAGCAACTGGCACACTCAATTGTTTGCCAATGGCATTAGGCATGGGGACCTGGGAAGTACTCGCACTGTGCCAAAAACAGGTATGTGACGTTGCCAATAAAAAAAGTAATATTATTAACAAAAATAAATGGAAAAAAACTCATGCGAGTTGAAGTTGAACAATTATAGAAAAAGAAAACATTGTCGAGCCCATCTCTGGCTAACAAAACTTGATGAAGGCAACCTTTATTTTTGGAACTACCGCTCTAGCCATCATTCGATCTAAGCCGTTATAAATCTAAGCCCTGGTCGGGAATCCGCTGTTTCCAATGTGTTTACTCTACAAACAATTTCTTGACGGCTCTGCACCAAAGAGTTATAAGTACTCTAGAGCATTTAACGCCAACTCACATTCGCGCGATTTGTTTTCGCCTTGTTTTAATGACGCATCTCATATGTCATAAGAAAAATGTTGAATATGTAACATAATTTATTTTGTCATATACATACACTATCTGTGTCTTAAAACGCATGTTGTAATTTTACTTACCTTAAAAGTTGGTCCACTATTTGTTGATTAGACAAATGCTAAGCTCCTGAAAAAAAAAAAACAGAAAAATACTATTAGACGTAAATCGAAATTAATGTTGTCTTCTAAATAGATTAACTATTCTATGAGTGCTCCTATATCACATTTATATTAAATTCAATTAAATAATCTTGATAAAAGGTAAATGTCCAAATATATCCATAATAAAAATCAACAAAATCTAATAAATAAATTTATAATGTAAATATATGCTGAATAGATAAAATACTAAATATAATTATTAAATTTAAATATTTTATTGCTAGACTTTAATTCATATGTCAACTCACGGATGTGGTAGAAATTAAATGCCTATAGTATGTGGGAATTTATAAGAATATAATTTATAGTTAATATATATAATTAAAATATTCCTCTTTACGTTTGCAAAGTTACACGTTCAAAAATATCTTCAATATGATATATTGCCAAATAATAAATTTATTTATTATTAAGTATATATT
>JBANCZ010003297.1:0-12497 GCA_037040025.1 Sphaerogastrella javana | reverse complement strand
TATATATATATGTGTGTGTATATGTATGTATACCTACGCATATATATGGAACTTTGTGTATGTATGAGTCAGGCTCATTTTGTTTAAACATAAATGTATAAATTGTTCCAGAAACTTGGAGAAAGAACGACAGGAAAGAGAGCACCCTGTACTACTTATATAACAACTACTATTAGTTATTCAATTATATATATTTATATTGTGGATATACTTAAATTCATATGTACATATATATATATAATAAATAAATATATATTTCTTGTGTACTTACCACTTAATCTTTCAAAAGTCATATAAGATATTATGTGTCCCCTGCTTTGGGGGGTGAGGCAAATGCAATCTCACGAATTTAGATAAGGAAATGGACGAACAAAAATCTCTTCTCTTTTGCTGCTTCTGCGTCTTCTTATCTTCTTCCTTCTTCAAGGTCTTCCAACAAATTGTCAACGATATTATTTTTTTCAATTAATTTCGTTTTTTATTTATTATTTCTTTTTAATTTTGTTATTATTGAATTCCCTTTTGTTGTTTTTGGTTTCAATGAAATCAAAATCAAATTTTATATATATATATATATATGCTTCTCTGTTATACACACATATCTTTTATTCTTTTATTTCGTTTCCTTTGTATTGCCACGTGAGAGGGAACTAAAAAAAAAATTCGCTTCGCCTTCTTTTTTTTTTGTGCGATGGCCGCTGGCAATGCTAACCACGCTTATAATTTCTGAATAATATGCGAATTTGTTGTTGTTTGTTGCTGTTGTTGTTAATTCTTGAATTAGCACAATATTTGCCTTTACAGCGCTGCAATAAGTATAAAAGAAAAAAAGAAAAAGAAAAACAAAACACAAACGTATTTAAATTATATAGAATAAGCATCATTTAACAGTATCTCGTTCATAGTTCACATTGCAATGCAAATGTTAAGTGCGCCCCCTGTTATTTAACAGCAGCAGCAGCTGTTGCTGTTAATACACTGTTAAAGCGTCTATGCATGCGTGCGTGCGTGTGTGTGTGCGTGTGTGTGTGCGTGTGTGTGTGAGTATGTGTGTGCACGATCAGCTCAATTGCTTAATGTTGTTGTTGGTTTTTGCAATTGTTGTTGCTGTTTTTTAGCAATGAATTCGAAACGTGCGCAGTACACTAAAAATACAATACATATTATGGGCATATATATGATCGATGTGGGTATTCCCTTACAGATTATAGTGCAGATCTTGGCACACACACACACACATGAATATATATATATATATATGCACAAAGGAAAAAGAGAGAGGACAGTATAGGCAATAAGCAAGAGCGAAAAAGATAGACCGAAAGAGATAGAGTAAGAGAGAGACGGAGAAGTAGAGAGAGGGAGAGGATTAGGGCGAAGGAGCACCATGATGGTGTAAAAAAAAAATATTGGGCAACAATACGAAATTCTGTAGGCTTATAAATATATATATATAACTATACGATGATCAACTTGCATAGCTTCATGTTGAAATATCGATACACACACACACACACACACATTTATATGTGTAATGCCAACATTGCACGTAATTTTAATTTTTACACACACACACTCGCACACACACACACTCGCACACACACACACTCGCACTCACACAAACTTAGCGTGAACAAAATGAAAAAAAAAACCACGCCATTTAAACTATTTGAGGTTGTGTGCATATTGTAGAAATTTTACCAAAAATTTCTATAACTTTCTATAAATCTATTTGGAATTTTTACCTTTTTTTGTAATAATCAACTCAAAATATCATATGATTTTCGTATAGAGAATATTTGAGAACGATTGAACTGATAAGCGTGATTAACTACGGTTTTCCCACTTGGTTTTCTGATGAGGTTCGACGACAAACTGTTGTGCTCAATTAGTGATGTAAGAAACAGGATGGAGCATATATCGATATGGCATAACAACAGTTGGCAGTCCAGCATAATCGATGTATCGCCACATTGGCAAGTGCATATCGATAGTTCACTTTCATATCGAATGCATTGGCACTGCATATCGATATTTCAGTTTTCATATCGAATGCAGTGGTGTGAAACCAATTGAAATTTAGAATTTTACGTTAATGTGAAAATTATATGTTCGTAAAGTAATGATTTCAATACAAAGCGGTATAAATAAAAACAAATTGAAATAAGATAATACATTTTAAATGTATCGATTGAAAATAATATAGAAATTTTGTTGATATTGTTACTTTAACAATAATTGATATTTATTTAAATAAACAAAAGAAAGTATGTATAAATTATACATTTCATTATACTACTGGATGTTTAATCATAATATTTGTTGTTTCTATCGAATTCGTGCACACTTTGCAACACTGTTCGCAGCGATAACATGCAATCGATAAATTTTTTGCACACCGTGGCCGTCGGCGTGTTGTCATATGGTTTAAATAAAATATAAGATATTTTTGTATTAATATACGGAGCTGTGTGCGCTGTAGCAACGAAATGCCCAAGGAGCAGTTTCGCGCATCGGCGCTTAACAAGAAGATGTAAGTAATAACGAATGCGAATACCCTTAACATTGTGTATATCATTCACAATCGATTCATTGCTTTTGCCGGGTAAACAGTTCACATGTGCAGTTCGGCATTAGTGGAGCCGATGAGATCCAGCAGGAGTCGCTGGTGCGGATCATCTCGAAGAATTTGTACCAGGGACAACGGGTGCCGGTGCCATATGGTGTGCTGGATCGTCGCATGGGCATTAGCACCAAGGATGCACTGTGCGAGACATGTGGCCAGGGGCTGAACGAGTGTATTGGACATTTTGGTTATTTGGATCTGGCGCTGCCCGTCTTTCACATTGGTCACTTTCGTTCGACGATTAACATACTGCAGATGATATGCAAGACATGCGCGCGTGTTATGTTGAAGCCGGAGGATCGTTTGATATTTGAGCGTAAGCTGCATAATCCGAATTTCTCGTATTTGGGAAAGAAGGCGCTGCACTCACAGATGCTGGCCAAGGCCAAGAAGGTGACCAAGTGTCCGCATTGCGGTGCTGCCAATGGTGGTGTGAAGAAGGGTCCTGGCCTGCTTAAGATACTGCACGATCCGTATAAGGGACGCAAGAAGGATGCTATCTTCACCAGTCACATGGACGAGATGCTGCGTTCGACGGAACTGAATCGTGATCTCAATCTAACGCTGAGCAACTACAGCGCTGCCGAGGAGCTAACGCCACTTATGGTGCTCGATCTGTTCGAGCAGATACCGCAACTCGATGTGGCGCTGCTGGGCATGTGTTCTCGCGGTGCCCATCCCAAGCATTTGATAGTCACTCGAGTGTTTGTGCCGCCCGCTTGCATACGTCCATCGGTGCTGTCCGAGGTAAAGGCCGGCACCACCGAGGACGATCTGACAATGAAACAGAGCGAGATCCTGCTCATTAACGATGTGATACAGCGGCATATGGCCACCGGCGGCAAGATTGAGCTCATTCACGAGGACTGGGACTTTCTGCAGTTGCACGTCGCTCTCTATTTCCACAGCGAGATAAGCGGCATACCGCTGAACATGGCGCCCAAGAAGACCACACGCGGCATAGTGCAGCGCCTGAAGGGTAAACAGGGTCGTTTCCGTGGCAATCTGTCAGGTAAACGTGTCGATTTCAGTGGACGAACGGTTATATCGCCGGATCCAAATCTGATGATCAATCAGGTGGGTGTACCGGTGCGTGTGGCTAAGATACTCACCTATCCGGAACGTGTGCATCCAGCAAATATACGGCAAATGAAGCAACTAGTGCGCAATGGACCTAGCAAGCATCCCGGCGCCAACTATGTACAGCAGCGAGGCTCCAGCTTCAAGAAGTATCTGGCCTATGGCAATCGGGAGAAGGTCGCCCAGGAGCTCAAGTGCGGCGACATTGTGGAGCGGCATTTGCGCGACAACGACATTGTGCTGTTCAATCGCCAGCCATCGTTGCACAAGATGTCCATCATGTGCCACCGCGCTAAGGTGCAGCCACAGCGCACGTTCCGATTCAATGAGTGCGCTTGCACGCCGTACAATGCTGATTTCGATGGGGATGAAATGAATCTACATCTGCCGCAAACGGAGGAGGCACGCGCCGAGGCCATCATACTGATGGGCAATCAATCGAATCTGGTGACACCGAAGAACGGTGAGATATTGATTGCAGCCACACAGGATTTTATAACCGGTGGCTATTTGCTAACCCAGAAGGAGGTTTTCCTCACCAAAGAGGAGGCCATGCAGCTGGCTGCCTGTTTCTTGGCTAACGATGATGCCTCTATGAACATACAAATGCCGCCGCCGGCCATTTGGAAACCGCGACGCCTTTGGACGGGCAAACAAATGTTCAGTCTGCTCATGCGACCTAATTCTGAGTCAAAGGTGCTGCTCAACATGGTTAACAAGGGGCGCAACTATACTGGCAATAAAGATCTGTGCTGCAATGATTCCTGTAAGTCTTCAATCTGTTTCCATCCCTTTCACTCTCTTTTTCTCTATCTGTCTCTCTGTCTCTTGCGCGATCTCTAATGCCATCTCTCTCGTTTTCAGGGATACATATTCGGAACTCGGAACTCATGTGTGGCACCATGGATAAGGCTTCGATGGGCTCCGGCACAAAGCAGTGCATCTTCTATCTGCTGCTGCGCGATTTCGGCGAGGCCTTCGCCACCAAGGCCATGTGGCGCTTGGCTCGGGTACGTACTAAACCCCTCATCTGATTTTACCCGTCCCTGGCACAATGCAATAGGGGATCTCTTAGATTCAGTCACAATTGAATCTCTTCTATTCCTATATTCATTTTTGCACTGGAACACATATAAAGAGCTAGGCAGGATGCATATTCATATGTCATACCATTGACGAGTGCAATCTCCAAGTAGTTTATGTTATCGTTCAGATCTCAGATATATTAATTAGGTCTGTGACCATACACTCAATATATTGTTAAACAATTAAACTAACAGCATAACTAAACTAGCATAAATCAAACAATTTTCTTCAAAGATATAGTTCATAGATCACAACAGTATATAGAGTATATGAAGACCATATAATTTATCTTAAGGAATTTTGCGGGGAGAACTATACACTATACAAAACCATGTGTTTTATCTATAATATCAATATGTGTAGATACAGTCTAGTGATTAAATCTCTAGATGACAGATCTATAGATTGCTTTAAGATCGTTATGGATATTGAGGGAAACTTCTATGCAGATGAGCTGGCAAGGAGAGGCGCAACCAACCAGACAAGGACGTAATAGGTACGCCTCTCTCCAACTACAAAATCATAATAAACCAATCTTTTAAAAGAGAAGCCAGCGACTGATAGAAAAACAACCAAAATCCCATGCATGATCGCTAGATTACCATGGCATATTAGGACAATGAAATGTTCGAAAGATATCTTTGTTTGATCTATATATCTTTGATTGTTTGCACTATGTCCGACAGGCTCAAGGACTCAAGTAATGACTTCTGCAGGAACTCTTATGATTAAGGGGAAAAGGAAACAGAGCCACCTTCCATTTTTTTAACTATTACATCTATATATGGTGTATATCTACAGCGTATAATCCTACGATTAATGTAATATCTCGTTTGCAATTTCACTTTTTGCGGCTGAGGACTATTATTCTGTGTTCTAAAAATAAATTGTTCAAGTTGAAAAGTAAAAAATTTTCTCAGAAATCTATCTGTAGACAAATTGATTACTTTTAATCGCAATCAGATAATTTTGTGTATATATATATATATGTATATATATATATATCCCATTATCGAATATAATCGATCAATTACTTAGGCAGACATCAAATTTAAAGTTGAACGGCGCTAAACTGCTTTGTTTTGAGTTTTCAATGCCTATAGACTGTAATCGTTTAAGTGTCTCGTCTGTTAGTTAAATCGATGAAAATAACGATAACGATAACAACACTAACTTAAGGTAAATATTAAGAGTGTATAACCAATGTAGAATGGAAAGCGTATTATTGCAAGGCGTAGAAATGAATGGAAATTCCAATGTGGTCCTTACTTACACTAGCACATACGAGAACTTTCAGCGATAACGATGACGATAACACTGCCATGCGTAGTGAACGATTGGGCCACATGTTGGGGCTCATCAGCTGCCACACACTTGAATATAATCAAAGCTCTTGCACTTGGCTTTGATTAAATAGAATCGAACAATAGATGGAAAAAGGGTGAGAGAGGGGGCTCGACTGGAAGTCGGAGATAGCGAAAAAGACAAAGAGACAACAGGAAGACATATCTTATCAGATTTTAAGATTTATACTGGTGCTAGTATTCGAGTGGGCATATATTGACGCTTTATTGAGCGATTACTAAAGTAGCTTAACATGTTCTAGTCGTGACCGTGATCATGATCATGATCGTTATTGGTTACGCTTAGCCCAGACTCAGTCCTGTCGTCTCACTGATGTAGTCTAGGTACGAGGTGAGGCGCGCATAACCAGACGGCAGTCCCGTGGTGCATTGATCCACAGCCACAAACGAATTGATACCAATCTGTATCCAGCGTCCCGCGCTGCTATCATAGCTGATCAATGGTCCACCTGAATCTCCGCTACACGTTGACATCTTGCTGCCACCATAGCCCTCAGCACACATTGTCGAATCTAGCACCACGGACGATCCGTAGATGCTCATGCATTTATCATTGGGTATTATCTGTACCTGTGCATACAGCAGCGTCTCCGAATAATCCAAATACTCATCATCCATAAGACCGAAGCCAGCAACAGTCGCCTCACTGCCAACATAGCTATTCCCGGTCTGTGCACTGGACACCAGCTGTATGGGCTGTACCATCGTGCTGAGTGGCAGCGGTTGTGGTAGCTGCACTAGGGCCACATCGTTGTTCATCTTATCGTTGTAATTGGGATGCACATACAACTTGGTGGAGGTCATGTTCAGTGCCGTTTCATCATTCAGATCGATGGTACCAAAGATCAGATACAGTGAATCCCGACCGTAGGCACAGTGACCGGCGGTTAGCACCCAACTATCCGATATAATGGATCCACCGCACAGCAGATCATCCCATTCGTCGCGCTTGAGTATTACCTGCCAGGGAAATTGACCACTCCCTGCCGATTTGCCCGCTATGATACGTCCTTGCTATTAATTATTTTCCAGTTAATTATAGCTTTACATATATATATATATATATATATATGGATATATAGTTACCAATGGCCCTGCCTCGATGGCATGCAGGAGCTTCAGCACCAGCAACAGCAACAGTGGCAACAATTGCACCCAATTTTCCTTAATTACTCCCATGTGATACGCTCTGCGTTTGTCTGCGTCTCGCTTTTGTCTGCGCGGCATTGGCACAAATTTCGCAATTATATGCAGGCCACACTCGACTCTAGTCTATAATAAACCCATTGGAGAACCCCGCTTCCCTGCCGACCATCCCCCAGCCGCACTGTTGCCCTTTTCGACGTGTTTCTTGTACAATTTGTTATTAACACGGCTCTATATTATTGGTATTTGGCCAGCAGAAGCAGCGGCAGCACTATGATAAGATTAATCATGTTACTCACACAAGTCTCTTTGCAGGGAGTGTGAGCGAGATGACGGCAGCGATGCCGGCGTCAAAGTCAACCGCGTTAACGTCAACGTCATCGTCATTTGTCTTAACACTTGTCTTCACTCACACTCTGTCCCTTCGCTCTTGCTCTTTATTTGAGGTCTTATCATTGATAACAAGCGCCTACACTAGTCAACCAAATGATCTTAACCCAATTCGTAGATATAAACATACTGTATAGATCATTTTATTGCAATATAGTTGCTATAACATTCATTGAATTTTGTAATTCGTTGACAACATTAACAATTTGCTCTGTAAATTGCTTAAAAGTTGATTTAAAAACTTCAATATTAGATGTATATAAATCAAGGAATGAATCCAAACCCATAAGCTTTAAAACCGTTTCATTTTTATAAGCCGATACCGTAACCTAAACCGGTATTTCAATCTATCATTGATCGAATTCGATAGCGGAATGTTATTTTTATGCAAGGGAATGAAACCAAACCGAAACCGTAAACTAAACCTATATATCAAACTATCAAAGATCGAAACCGATATCGGAATGTTATTTTCATTCGGTTTCATTCCTTGATATAAATACCATGATCAATTTGACATTAGGTGTTAGATTTAAAGACTATACTATGAAAAGAAATATGGGAAGACACACTTGCTTCCACCGCTTGTATGGCCTTTATAGTTTGTATTGCGTGTCATAGCAGTTAGCTTGATTTCCAATCTCGCTACAACTGCTTGCATTTAGCTGATTTACAGTCAAAATGAGTACGTCTTCAATTTATTGTTTAGTGTATCTGTTAAGTTTTTTTTTTAGCGAATTTCATTAAGTTATGCAATAACTTAAACGCTTATTTACTGCATTTGGTTGCATAGTGTAATTTAATTAGTTTTGAGCAAGTTGCTCGCTTGTACGTACAAGCAATTTCAGTCAATTAAATGTTATAGAATAAAGGGTATTTACGTGCTTAGCTTCAGTCTGTGCGTTATTGCCCCTGTTGAGGGGTAGATCGGGGACTGTGTTTCGTTGATAAAAAACAAGATCTACATCAATTCCTTGTTGGCTTTCACCAGAATTGTTCGTAAATGACGCGACTCGCTGTGACATTGTTTGGCTATTTATAGTGGGGCTTTACGCTAGTCAAGTATTTTAACGAGTACCAATGAAATGGCCTAGAGTCGGCATAGCCAGAGGGTTTTAGTCCTAAATTGTAAACTTGATTGCTTATTGTGTTTTCATTATATTTCCAGATTGCATCGTATTTTATACAGAATCGTGGCTTCTCCTTTGGCATTAGCGATGTGACTCCCAGCGACAAGCTGTTGCAGCACAAGCAGATACTACTCGAACGTGGCTATGCTAAATGCAACGATTACATTGAGAAACTCAAGGCGGGCACCCTACAGTGTCAGCCTGGCTGTACACCTGACGAAACTCTCGAGGCGGTCATGCTGCGCGAACTGTCCAGCATTCGTGAACAGGCGGCAAAGACCTGTTTCGCCGAATTGCATCCGACGAATAGTGCACTGATTATGGCGCTTAGTGGCTCGAAGGGTTCCAACATCAATATATCGCAAATGATTGCCTGTGTCGGACAGCAGGCTATCAGTGGCAAACGTGTGCCTAATGGATTCGAGAATCGTGCTCTTCCACATTTCGATAGGCATTGTAAGTATTGTTCTACTTGTTATAGTTCAATTGAATCATCTTTTCTATAGTTTTTCCTTTAGTCAAAAAATTTAACTAGAGAGCCATAAAGATTAATCCCTTTTTTTTATGTAATTCTTTGGTAATCCTTACAAATCCGTCGTTTCAATAGCTTCTATATTCACTTAGATACTCTAACGCAGTTGCTTCTTGTAACTCGTTAGTTGTTGCTCGTTCCTCGAATAGAGTTGATTTTTGCTATTCGTTACTTGTTACTCGTTACTCTAATAGTTGCTTCTTGCAGTTCGTTACTCGCTACTTGAACATAGGCGCCTCTTGCTACTCGTTATAAGCTAATCGCAGTATGTTGCTTTGCGATTTACTACTTGTTGCTCTTTAAACATGGATTAGTTGCTATTTCACTCTCGCTATTTTGCCATTCGCTACTCATGTACTTATCTAATTGATGTGATTGTTTTATGTTTCCAGCTGCTATACCGGCGGCACGTGGTTTTGTGCAGAACTCGTTCTACTCGGGCCTGACGCCCACCGAGTTCTTTTTCCACACGATGGCCGGTCGTGAGGGTCTCGTCGATACGGCCGTGAAGACAGCAGAGACAGGTTATCTGCAGCGACGTCTGGTCAAATGTCTGGAAGATCTGGTCGTACACTACGATGGCACCGTGCGCAATGCCATCAACGAAATGGTGGACACAATTTACGGTGGCGATGGCCTCGATCCCGTATCCATGGAGACGCGCAACAAGCCAGTCGATCTGAATCATCAGTACGATAATCTGCGAGCACAACAGCCGTTCGGCAAAGAGGAGCCGCTGCTTGCGGAGCAGATAGTGAGCACAGCCGAGTCATTGCTGCAGAAACCTGAGTTTAAGGAGGCGCGCGATGACTTCAAGTTGGATGTGACGTGAGTTCTGAAACCGATGTGCTTGGATTGAGAATCTTCACACTATAACCGATACGTTTCATTTCATTATTTTAGCAATCATTTGAAGGTGGTGGCCAATCGCGTTGAGAAACTTCAGAAGCGCTTTGGCTTGAATGCCCTAACCCATCAGATTGAGTGCATCACCGCCGTACAGATGCTTGAATATCTGCGTCGCATTAATGAGCGCTACAATCGGGCCGTCACCGAACCGGGCACAGCTGTTGGTGCCATTGCGGCCCAGAGTATCGGTGAACCGGGCACACAGATGACACTGAAGACTTTCCATTTTGCTGGCGTTGCCTCAATGAACATAACACAGGGTGTGCCACGTATTGTGGAAATTATTAATGCCACAAAGACCATCTCTACGCCGATTATTACCGCCGAACTGAAGGATAATACGAGCATGGAATTCGCACGACAAATGAAGGCACGCATCGAGAAGACTACACTGGGTGAGCTATCCTCGTACGTGGAACTGGTCTGCAGTCCCCTAAGCTGTCATTTACTCATTGGCATCGATATGGCGCGCATCAAGGTGCTTGGACTGCACGTTGATCTGGATAGCATTGTGTGCAGCATACTGAAGTCACGGCTGCGTGTTAAGGCCGCCCAGGTGCGTGTGTCCACAAAGAAGTCGCGCATCCAGGTGCGTGTTGAGGCCACACGCAATGCCACCATCAATGCGGAACTGGCACGCCTATCAACCAGCATATTGAATGTCGTTGTGGCGGGCTTGCCAAATATCTCACGTGCCGTCATTGCCGTGGACGATGCCCATCAGCCGCCCACGTACAAACTGTGCATCGAGGGCTATGGACTGCGCGAGGTGATTGCCACACATGGCGTGGTTGGTGAGAAGACGCGAAGCAATAATATCTGTGAGATCTATAACACGCTGGGCATTGAGGCTGCACGCACCATTATAATGACTGAGATTACGGATGTGATGGAGGGTCACGGTATGAGTGTCGATTGGCGTCACATTATGCTGCTGGCCAGCCAGATGACGGCACGCGGCGAGGTCCTAGGCATCACCAGACATGGTCTGGCCAAGATGCGAGAAAGTGTCTTCAACTTAGCATCGGTAAGCCTCATACTAATGTCCTACCATAACCAGCATACCTATTTATGTTCTCAACACTCTCTTTCTCCATATCGATAACAGTTCGAAAAGACAGCGGATCATCTGTTTGATGCCGCCTACTATGGCCAAACGGATGCCATCAATGGCGTCTCCGAACGCATCATTTTGGGTATGCCCGCTGGAATTGGCACCGGCATTTTTAAACTGTTGCAATATCATCCCGACAAAGAAGTGCCTCCCACAGAGACAACCATATTCACTGAGCTAGGCCTAAAACCGACGACCACCTAGCGACGGCGACGACAACAACGACAACGACAACGACAACCTAGGATCAATCGTTGCCAGCTGCTAGTACCCACCGCCCGCCACACAATTGCTCTAAAATGTAACCGTAGTCATAGTTATAGTCGTAGTTAGTTTTAGTTAGTTCCAGTACTAACTAGTTAACCAATTTGTTTAACAAAAATGATATTGTCGATAGAAAGTTGAAGCTCCCTAGGGCTTTGAGTAGATTTCGAAAATCGTATGCGATACCGGCGATCGCATGCATGTTATTCTATATATAAAGACTTTATTTTTACTCAATATTTTTTTATAAAAACAATAATAAATAATTTTATTATAGAATCACCCTTGCGTTAAATACTGGGTGGGTAGCTCTAATTATTATGATACGTATATAATAGTAAGAACTGGTTTTTGTCAAACCCAAGGAATGAAAACAAAATCGAAACCGTAACCGTTAAAACTGTTTCATTTTTTAAAAACGGAACCACAACTTGAACCGGACAAACCTCGAAATTACTGATTTTTTCAACGGAAGACAGATTGGTGGTTTGGTAGATCAACGGCTCAATGTTTCTTAAAACTGAGTTAACGGATCGTCAACAGATCGTTGACTGACAGAAAAAGAAGCGAACTGCAAGTAAATCGAGCGCCCTAAATGAGATTTTGAAAACTCCTGAGGCAAACGAGCGAAGCCTATAAATATGCTTGAGCTTCAATAAAAAGATACTGACAATTTTGTATATAGATAATATTTTGAATGAATAACCTGTACAAAACCAACAGCATATGATAGATAATGCCGGTGTATAGGGCTGTTATTGATACAACTTACGTTTTTACTGGAAGAAATCAAATGATAGAAATTTCGATATCTAGTTAGGAAGATCTGGTTACATGCGAATATACCAAATTCAGA
>JBANCZ010003296.1:0-13030 GCA_037040025.1 Sphaerogastrella javana | reverse complement strand
TGGCCATAAAAAAAGTTTATGTCTGACATGAGCCAAAAACAATTTGCATATTTTCCACTGGATAACAACTTAATTTAAGATACATTCGAGCCGTGAGACTGAGACAGTGACAGTGAATGAGACTGTTACTGTGACTGTGGCTAAAACTATTGCGTAAGAATTGAAAGGGAAGAAAGTATGGAAGGGGAGAAAAGACAGATCTGACTGCAGGATTTATTTAGAATAGACTTGAATTGTAAATTTAATTTAGCTAAAGCGAAGTCGGTGTCGGAGTGGAGGAAGAAGAACGAAGGCAGAGGGAAAGTGTAGAAATATTTATAGAAGGAAGTTGAGAGAAGGCAGAGGGTAGAAGTAGATGGATGAAGGTAGAGGATAGGGGGTTGAAGGTAGAAGGTAGAAGGTAGAAGTTTAAACTCAGAAGGTTGATGGCAGAGGGTAGAAGGTATAAGGTAGAAGGCAGAAGAAGGAGTAGAAGATGCAAAAGAACGAAGATTGAGCAATTATATGACAACTGACCTTTGGCTCTAATGCCATAGCTTTAAGCCAGGCTTTTGCAGCTCCTGGAACTACCTGTAAGGCAATTTATTTGCTGTCATCGCATCTGACTTTTGACTGACGCCATATTTTCCGCAACATTTGCAATAGCAACCGGAGAGCACTTAGATACTGATGCTGTTCTTCTGCCACAGTTTGCTGCAGCTACAAACTGACAGAGATGCATGCCGGTTGCCGCAAGAGGCATACGGCTCTGGCCGAACATTGATGCTGTGCAGTCATTTCTCAAAGTGTCAGGAGCTACAGCCACACTGCCTAAGCTGCACTAAGCTTTGCTGAGTGTTAGAGGAAGGGAAAGCTTGAGAGGGAAGAGGCAAAGTTCCACTAACTTCAAGTTGCAGATGAAGCACTGAGGCTGACGTCTGATATATTAGCATAATATCAAACCTAGTGAAACTAAGAACAGGAGATACGGTGCTGACAATTAGTGTGCGCACAAAGTTCAAAGGTTATTAGTAATAGAGTTAGCAAATGAACTGCATTTTCAGATACCCTAGAGCAACTGCTGTACACCTCGCTCCATAATGGATTTTGATTGCCCGTTCTAAAGCTAAAGCCCGCTCAGGCCAATTGAGAGTATTTGAAGTGGCTTTGCCGGAGCACAGAGTCTTGTAAGTAATATCATTAGGGGGCAATTTCCCGTTGCGTTTACAGTTATGAAAGCAACCCCTAACCAAATCCAATTGTGAGTGCACAACGTATACTCTGTGCCCTTTGCCCTGTGAACTTTGTGGTAGGAAAAAAAGCGAAAGAAGTACGCGTAAAAGCCCAAACGCAAAGAACGCAAGAAAAAGCACAAAAAGGCAGTGCAAAGAAAGTGGAGGGCATTAAATCGGTTTCATTCACTTTGTGCTTGCTGCACACGAAAGTGGATTTCGCTTTCTAAGCCACTTTGTGGCGTGTGCTATAGCATAACATACAAAAAGCAAAAAAAATGAACAAAAGCGTAAAAAGCACAAAAAATACATAAAGCCCCGAACCATTGACCAGCAACAGTAGACCAAAGAAAACCGAGACACATAGGGTACAATGAAGTCGGTAGTCGGTAGTTGGTAGCCGGTGCTCCGGTTTTCGGTACTCCGAATTGGCTAATTGGTATTCGGTCATACCTATTCGTTATTCGGCTCTCGGTAGTTGATACTTGACACTCGGTGTTCGATACTCGGTATTTGATTATGGGCATTCAGTACTTAATAATCATTAATGGGTATTTGCTACTGGGCATTTGGTACTCTGCATTCGTTAGACAAGTTTAAATACTCTCGGCATTGCCATCACCTTGTCTATTTTTTATGTACTAGACTTCTCGACAAGTGTCAAATGGGTCCCGAGTTCTTTTAGGCTATGTTTTTTCACCTACCCTTTTTTACATTTGGCGATGTCGTGTGCAACCATTGCACATTTACCAACACTGCAGGCTGTGCATAACACTAATAAACTTGAAACTTTTCGCAGAGAGAGAAAAAAAAGCGTAAAAAGTGGGTAAAAACTTTTTCATTGCTTGTTCGTAGAATCGTTCGCTTTCGCATGGTTCTCTGCTTCTGGTTCTTTAGCTTGTTCGCTCTCTGTTTTTGCTTCTTCTTCTATGTTTTGTCGTGTTTTTATTGTTGTTGTTTTGGGCGCCAAACTGGCGCACGTTGGGCGCCAAATGAATTTCGTTTCACAGACGCAAACGCGCGCAATTTTATTCACTGTCAAATGAAATTTGCTTCTGTTGCTCTGCGCTCGGTTTCCTCTGTCCCTGTCTCTGTCTCTTCCAAGAGCGGCAAAACTTTGCCTTTAAAAAAAAGGAAAAAAAAAACTCTCATATAGCATGAAAATTAATTTGCCAGTTGCTGTAGTATTTTTTGTTTTTGATTTTTTTGGACTTGCCTTTTAAGCTAATTTGCCGCGTCCAGCTCTAGTTGGCATTTCACAAAAATTCTCTATATGCTCCTGCACACAGAGAGCATTTTAAATCCATGGACAGAGGGAGAGCGAGAGACAGAGAAAGGAAGAGAGAAGCCATTGCACTCGACGCATTAAGCGGTGCCAAAGAGTCTCTTAAATACTCACTGATAACCCGCTGATAGAACTCAAATGCAGTCGGTGCTTCTGAACATTTGGACAGATATATGGGAAGGTGCAGGAGGGTACAGCTATAGGCTGAGATCGTTAACAAGCGCCGCCTGCACTTGATTGCTATTGCCATTGAACATTGAAGCTGGTGAGTTGAGAATTGCGAATTGAGAACTGAGAATTGAGAAATGGGAACTGGGAACTGGCAACTGAGAACTGAGAACTGAGAACTGTGAATATTCGGCTGTTGCCTCTTAATGTTGCCCCAGCAACGCGCAATAGATGAACGTCAATAGAGGAACAGCGATAGATAAAGAGGGGTGTATGGAGAGAGGGCAGTGAGCAGAGCAGAGTGGACAAGACAGAGTGGACAGGACAAAGTGGATAGAAGAGTTGGCAGGGGGGAGAAACACTTTAACAATTTGCAATTGGCATATCGAGAGCAGAGCAAAACAGAATAGAGTAAAGCAGAGCACAGCAGCAATGAACAGAGCAAAGCAAAGCAGTGCAAAGCAGTAACAAGCAGTGCAGGGACGCGGAGGGAAGAGCAGCAAAGCAAAGCAGAGCAGAGGAAAGCAGAGCAGCTCAGTGGAACGGAGAGGAGAGTAAAGCAGAGAGACGAGGCGAGTCAAGAAGCATTCATGCAAAACGTTCAAACCATGCCTGGACGCACTTCTATGCAAGTGGATGTCTGTCTGACTGTCTGTCTGTCTGTTTGTCTGTCTGTCTGTCTGTCTTTCCATCTGTTTGTCTGTCTGTTCGGCACAGGCAAACGCATTGCATCAAGTTGGCATGGGTACGCTAAATGATGTCAAGAGCATTGAAAAGGAGGAATAGGAAGGGAATCGGATTGGAATCGGAATCGAAAACGGAATGGGAATTCAGAGTGTTAAATCGGAATGGGAAATCAGAATGGGAATTGGTTACCTGTACACGAGTCTGTCGTCAAATCACGCTTCTCTGATTCCATTCGCTTATTTACAATGTTATATTTATGGTTCAGAATAGTTCAACAAATTTCGACAACAATTTTTCGATGCATTTATTATTTACAACAAGTAAAGCTTTAAAAAGATATAGTTAAAAGGCGTCACTAAAATCTTTAGCGCTTCACATTTTCCACTTCTTATTGGAGACAATGTAAACTCTTAACTATTTCTGCTTTATAACAAATCTTTCGTTTTTGTTTTGATACCCTATCCCTCTGTCAGATTCGCAGCGAAAATGTAGGGCACTGCTTTGTGCTATATGATACCCCTTAAAATTAAAATGCAAATCGGTGCATCCATACAAAATATAAATCGTTTTTATAATCGATATGAATTTAAATATAAATGTTGATGTATAATCGAAATTAATTGAAATTAAAATTAGATCAGGATCTAAACGTTTATACAACCTTATTAACTAATATATTATACCACATTCATGCTGTCTATGCAGCTTGTGTGACAGCAATTGATGTTAGTGAACTGCGCAGTGCGTAAACACAGGGTATACGAAGTCGGGCGCCGGTCCTACTGTCCAATAGATTTCGATTTGATCGCAAAGAGCCTACGCATCGTTTCACTCACTCATTCGCGTGCTCGGAACTCCTCTTTCTTACTCTCTCTCTCTCTCTCTCTCTCTCTGCCTTTGTAGCTCCATCTTCTGTCACATGCTTAAAGTGCATGAGCAAAGGCAAGCCGGTCTCTCTCTCCTCCCTCTCTCTCATCACTCACTTCCCATTCTTTTTGAGCTTTTGCTCATTCCTTTATGTTCTCTTGTTTTTCTATTGTCGTTGCATTTCGTTTGCATTGATTTCGCTATGCTGCCTTCGATGTGCTCTACGCACAGAAAACCGAAGACGTTTCATTAGAAAAGTGTAGGTCATTCGGCAGGTTGTAAAGCTCGAACTATATATGAGGAAAAATAGAGAGAGAGAGTGATAGAGAAAGGGGGAGCAGAGAGCAGAGCTGCGAATCGACGCGCATTTTGGCACTTCATAGAAGAAGTTTTTCGGTTCAAGTTTAAAGTTTTGTGTTGAATGAGTGTATGAATGTGTGCGGGAGTGTATATGAGTGAGTGAGTGTAAATGTTCTGTATGAGTTTGTGAGTGTATGAGAGTGTGAGTGAGAGGGTGTGTGTGGGTTTGTGTGTGAGTGTGTTTAAGTATGTGAGAGTATGGCTTTAAGCAAGTTCAAATCAAATCAAATTCATTTCATGGCTGAGCAAATACAATTCACAAACAATTAAAAACTGAATGATGTTGTAGTAGATGTTGTTGTTGTGAATGTTGTTGTTGTAAATGTCGCTGTAGATGTTGTTGTTGCTGTAGATGTTGTTGCTGTATACGTTGATGTTGTAGATGTTGCTGCGGTTACTGTGGTTGTTGTTGCTGTTGCTGTATATGTTGTAGTATATGTTGTCGTTGCTGATGTTTTTGCTGTACATATTGATGTTGCAGATGTGTCATCGTAGATGTTCTTGCTGTTGCAGTTGTCCCACACTCTACAATCCAAGTTTGTTGTTATTGCTACTGTTCTTGATATTTGTTAAAGAATTTTGTGCAAATCGGAACAAAGGAATATTTATGTATGAGTAAATTGTCTGCCAAAAAAAAAATAAATGTTGCAAGTTTGCTTTCGAAAATGACAATAAATGTCGCAAACAAACGTCGTTCCTACTCTATCTAAGGAGGGTATCGAAGACACAAACCACAAGTTTGCAAGCAAATTGGAAAAGTACTTCAACTTTAACTAGTTCTACAACTACCACTCCCACTATATGTAGTAGTTTATATCTATGTTAACAGTAAAACAATTGTCAAGAAAATGTTTCCAATTCGTTTGATTTGTTTCAATTGTGTCCCATTGAGCTTGGACATGCCAATTAAAGTTGGCCTCAAACGAAAAACCCCCAAAAATGCAATAAGCAAATACAAAGTCAAGTGACTTGGTCTATCTTTGATACTTTTAATTGTTCGACAACTGTGAGTCGAGTTTCCAGTAAATGTTTGTTCATGTGAACACGAAAGACACTCAGAACACACACGCACACACACACACACACACACACCCAGCACCCACACATACATAACATTTCCAACTTGACGACATGACTAAGTGAAACACTTGTCTGCCCCAGGACGCTACACAGAGCGTTGGGTGCCTGCGGCAAGGACAAAACCCTGTGATTCACATTCACATTCACATTCAATCGCATTGGGCATGTAAATACATGTGCGAAAGCGACCACCTGAGAAATCAGCACGCCACGGAGGCGTCTTCTCAGTTGAGTGTCAGACTAACAATGACTCCAACTCCAACTCCAACTCCAACTGCGACTTCGGCACCGACTCTAACCTCGATTCGATCGCTGTAGTTACCGCGGGCCCTTAACTCGTGCCAAATCGCTTTGGCGACGTAGCAACTAAATAGCGGGCAGTCGATTGCAACCGACACTCATATGACTAGCAAACGATTGTATTATGAACTGATAAATATAAATATATTTACACTTGTTTGAACCGGTAAAGGGTATTATACATATGTTTCTATTTATCTATTCCATGTTGTATTTATAGTAAAAATTCAATGTTCCATTAACACCCGCTTTGTCTTAAATAAATCCTATAAAAATAATATTGAAATAAAAATCCTTTCATTATCTTTGTTCCTTAATCCTCCAATCATCAATGAATTTTAAAATAATTTCATTGTAGGAGCAACAAGCCTGTACAGTCTAATCTCTTGCTAATGGATAATAATTGTTACACTACAATTAGAACTTCTACATGTACCTACAACAAATATACCCTAAATTTCCCCATAGAGTACCGCACTACCAAATCCGCAGTATTTCCGTCTACTTACTGTGCTTTTGTTACGCCCTATAACGTATTTGTTTGTTATATTGATCTTGAATTGAATTGTATATGGAATTACGAGTACATATAGTATATATAAATACG
The DNA here is from genome assembly GCA_037040025.1 of Sphaerogastrella javana. Taxonomy (NCBI): domain Eukaryota; kingdom Metazoa; phylum Arthropoda; class Insecta; order Diptera; family Drosophilidae; genus Sphaerogastrella; species Sphaerogastrella javana. Next base: position 6,465 of record JBANCZ010003296.1, on the reverse strand, counting down.
TGGAATGTGCGAAAAACCGCAGCTGCGGCACCGTGCGCCACTGTGGCCTAAGCCTCGAGATGAATCATGCAGCTGCTCTGGGTTTACCTGAACCAAAAATACAATTATATATATTTGTAAAAATGTAAAAACCCTGCATAAATGTGCCTAACTAACCACAAAAAAATGAAACATCAAAGAGCAACCGACGACACGCAACACCCAAAATGTCACACAACAATCAGCTGCCACCCTCTTCCCCTCTGCCCGCCCCTACTTCCGCCCACAGCTACCGTTATGTTGGCATCTCATTGTTTTTGTTCCTGTTTTTTTGTTAATGTCTTCATATATAGTAAGCGTTGTCCTTGCGGCTGTGCCACAGATTTTTATGACATTGCAGCACATTAAATTTTACAGCTTATCAAAACAGTTGACACTTCCACGGCTCCATGCTGCTACACCCCCTTATCGTACCCCTGCACGTTTCAGTTCGGCTTGTCTCCAGTTTCAGTTTTCCGTACGTCAGTTTCAGTTTCAGTTTTTGGGCTGGCAGCTGCCAGACAAACCGCATTGACAGCGACATCAGGACTGATGGAGAAGGGGAAGAGAGACCGAGACAGAGGTACTGATAGAGGCTGTAGGAGAGGTACAGGCAGAGACACAGAAAGAGGCTGAGGTTGGCGGAGGTCGGTGGAGGTCGGCGGAGGTCGGTGTATGTCGGCGTTGGTCGGCGGGCGGCACAGTTTCAGTACGAGCGGCTCCCTTGACGCCATTTACATTTTGGTTAACTGTAAATTGGCTTTATACCGCATTCACTCTCTCTTCCCTTCTCACACACCCCAACGTTAGGGGTGTGTGGGTGTGTGCGCGTTTGGGCTACAAAACTTTTTTGAAGCTCATTGAGCGCGTTAATTGATTTTCGCGCCAAACAAAGGCAAAGTTTGAAGCGTGTGGCGTTTGGCAGGGGGCATGGGGCCAAAAAAGGACACACGACCAGATTGCAGGCCAGACAACAGACAACAGACGTTGGGCGCAACAAAAGCGACAGGCTTTGAAGGACCAAAAGGACCCCAAAAACACAACACGCGAATCGGGTTCTACTACTGCTCCAACGACACTACTAAAAAGGCCAATTGTTGGCATTGGATGGAAACAGAGACGGAGACGGAGATGGTGAAGGCGGCATTCCTCCACTGTGACACAATAAAAGCAGCAAATGTGAAGGAAACCCTAAAAAAATATGCCAGCTAGTGTTGGAGTGTGGAATGGGGGGCACTCATATATTGCGTAGGGTGTATGAGGGTGTCGATGTGTAAGCATGTGTACACTCAAAAAAAAAAGTGTAAGTCGATAGAACTAACATTGATATAGGTTGGCTAAATGTTAAACTGATAAATACGTTTTTAGATATTTTAGAAATTTTTTAAGAACCCTATATTATTTAGAATATTTTTCAGATTTGTTCCACTTCTTGAATTCGAAATAATATAGAGTTCTTTTAGATAAAGCTGCAGAATTGAACTTACACTCAAGTTTTTACTGAACTTGTTAAATATAATATAATATAAGAAATGATTAACATTATATCATAGAGATCTATAATATATAATAGGGTTGTACACATGTACAGCAAATGAATTCGATTTAGTTCATACCAACAGAACATAACAGAATGAATTGTAAAGTTGTATCTAAAAAGTTCTACATTCATTTAGCTGGAACATGTTCTGTAATTTCTAGAATTATCTAGTATTTTTTGCTGAGTGTACGTGCATGTGTTAGTGTGTTAGTGTGTGGAACGCAAGTGAAGCAATTTACGAAATGACATTATTTGAACGCAAAAACATAAAGAAAAGCAGAGAGAGAGAGAGAGAGAGCACATAGAAAAAAAATGGGAAAAAATTACTACAACAAGTAAAATAGACAGCAATTCCTGTTTGTAGTTCCCCCTTCCCGACCAACACCCTATTCAAAGCTTTTGCCAGAGTTGCCGCTATTGTTATGGCAGTGTTGTTGCACTGTGCTATTTATTTTTTATTTCTCTTATTTTCTCAACAACAGCAGCAACAGCAACAACAACAACAACAATAGCAACAACAGCAACAACGTTGCTGCAAGTTTACAATATTTTTACAAGGGGGCGCAACTATTTTTTTTCGCCACCTCATTTCTTTGTTTTCGTTTGGTTTTTCTTTTTTCCGTGCTTTTTGTTTGGCTTCGTTGTGTCCCTTGGAAAACATTTTATAGCCTCTTGGTCGTGGCCAGCAAGGGGGCGGGGCAGGGGGCGATGTTAAAGGGCAGAGGGTGCACAAACACCGTATGAAAAGCTGGAGAGGGTTGCATCGGGTCAATTGCAGGCGTTTCTCGGAATTTTTTCCCAATTTTTCGTTGTGTTGCATATGTGTGTGTGTGTGTGGGCGACAGTGGGCGTGGCAAGGCGGGGGCTAGCGACATGCATGAAATGATAATAAAAGCGAAATAAATTTTATGCATCGGAACGAGCGAGTAATATGGAGAGGTCTCGGCCATTGGGTGCTATAAGGGGGCGAGTGCAAGGAGCTGAATGACTAACCAAGTATATGCACATTTAAGGGATACAACCCGTAAAATAAATGAAGTGCACACACACACACACCGACACACTGAAGGCCCCATTATGTCATGTGTGTGTGTGTTAAATTTAAAGTGATGAATATTAACAGAAATGCCTCATAAAATAAATGACTCAGCACATTAACACACATAGATCAAGCTTGTACACTTAAAATCCTTTTGAAATTATATACCCTATATACTGATATGTACAACTTGTTGAAATATTTCGCATTTAACTGTTTTACAGACCTATACGACCCACAATTGTACTGACGGCCCTATGCGGTCCCCTTTTTAATTAAAAATCTGTATGCATCGACCATATATGTATGGTATATGTATGTCTGTTCGAGGTTTACCTTGTGCCAATATTTACTCGTACCTGATATAATTTTAAATTTCTAGTCATTGCACTCTGACATTTCAAATGTAACGGCCAACTCCCAAAAATAAGAACCTCCCGGAAACCCTTTTGTTTGAAACAGGCTTCAATTTTATTTGCACATGTCAAAAGTGCACAGAATGCGAAAACAAATAAGTTTACAAATCTGTATATGGATGCACTATTATCTGCTCCACTCTTTAACAATTTTTATATATATATATGTATCTACATATACATATTTTTATATATTTTTTTATACACCTATATACAAAGATATATAGCTTTATATACTTTAAAATCATTGTTTGATGTGCAGTCAACCCTCCAAATTGTTTCAGTCGCATTTTTCGATATTTATGCATATAAATTGGATTTTTATTGTTGCACTTTTTTAAATGTTTTAATACTAAGATTATAAGCAGTATTAGACGGTCTTGGCCGGGTTATTTATATAAAAATTATTAGGAATTTTTAAAGAAGAAATTAAAATGTTTTATACACAATCAATTCGATCGCAATATGATCTTAAGGCTATCGCAATGAAATTCAGAATATTAAAGGAGTCTGATCTAGTATTTAGACTATAAACTGAACTATATTCCGTCCTATAATGTTCGGTTCTAGTTTAACTTTAATTATTTCCAATTTCAATCGCAATCTGAAATAGATCGTATTCAATCTACAGTCTACGAACTCCACTATAATCTTTAAGCTATAACATATAATGCTAGCTTCAATTTCCCTTAATACTTAATATCCCCAACTTCTCTAAACACTTAATAATAGTACTCTATTTCTTCAATTTCGACTCGAAAATGTTGATGATGGTCAGCATTTTGTTGAAATCGAATTGGGATTTTTGGTTGCATTTTCCTTGACAGTTTTGCTGTGTAATGTAAAATTTTGTGCTTGTTAAACATATTGAACACAAAAGTAAAATGCAACGATTTACAACAGAAAGAGAGAGAAAGAATGAGAGGGAGAGAGAGAGAGAGAGAGAGGGAGAAATTGGAATGCAATTGTTGCCAGAAAACCAATGCCAATGACAGACAGAATTATGTAAATGTGTATCGATGTGTGTAAGTGCCATAAGGGAGAGTGAATGAGTAGCAGAGAGGGGAGAAAGAGGTGAGAGAGTGAGAAGAAAGTGCGAGTAAAAGAGAGTGTTTGTATGAGTGTGTGAGTGTGTGTGTGTGTGTGAAAGCAACAATGCATAATGAATGCTCTGCGATGCGTGGGTGTTCGATGTGTTCATGTCATGTTGAATAAACGCTCAAATACGCACACTCAAACGCACATACACCTAACATTCATATACACACACACACACACACACACACATACAAACACTCATACACTCACTCACTCATACACACACTCACTCACTCATACAAACACTCACTCACACACAGAAGACACATCATTGTCCATTGTCCAGTGTTGCGTGCATTTGAATCTGACTGAATCTGAATTCGAATGCAATTGCCAATAAGTGGGTGTGAGTGCGAGTGTGAATGTGTTTGTGAATATGAATGTGAGCTGCATGTTATGCTTGTTCTTGCTGCTGTTGTTGTTGTTGTTTGTTTTGTTTTGTTTTGTTTGTTTGCTTGCCATGTCGCACTGACCCTTTGATTTATCAAATGAAATTGTTAATTTGCAGGCAAAGCTAAAGCCAATTTGAGTTGCACATGTGGCACTCACTCACTCTCACTCTCTCCCACACTCACTCTCTCTCTCTCTCTCTCTTGCTCATTCTATCTCTCTCACTCCTTTCTCTAGCTCTCCTGAAACAAACAAGCTGCAGCGAGTCGTGTGGCGAAAGCCACAGAAAATGTGCAACAACAACTGCAACAAGCAGAAGGCACTTGCTGACAATAATTGACTACAGCAACAACAACAACAACAACAACAACTACAGCTACAACAAGAACAACAAATGCAACAACAACAACAACAACAATTTGCAGCAACTACAACAATGTGAAGCATTGCAGTTAATGCAGTTTCATTTTCAATTTGTGTTTCAATTTGAGCTTTTCCTTTGGTTGCAATCAGAGTGTGTGTTTGTGAGTGTGTGTGAGTGTGTGTGTGTGTGTGAGTATGTGTTGGTGTATGTATGTGTGTGTATGTATATATGTTTATATGTATACATCTTTGTGGCTTTAACGTCACAAATTTGTGGCAGTGTATAAACGTAAAATTTCAATTAAATTTTTGCTGCGTTTTCGCCAATTAATCGATGCGCATTTAAATTTTAATTTAAATCAATTGCATCGACGATTTGTTATTGTTAACGATTGCAACATGCATTTGTTTTACTTGCGGTTTAGTGTACAAGTGTGTGTGTGCGAGTGTGTGTGAGTGTGTGCGAGTGTGTGTGAGTGTGTGTGAGTGTGTGCGATTGTGTGTGAGTGTGTGGCATAGAGATCCATATCAGATGCAGCAAATGCATTTACCATAACCAGATTGATGGCCATTTTAATTGGCATTGATTGCAAAATAACAATTGCATTTAATAACCTAAAGCACACACACACTCACACTCACACACACATACACTCACATAATGCATAAACAGATGCACTTAATTAAAAATCCTTGCATAATTCCCTCACCGTCTAGCCTTATCACTTTATATCACAGAGTTGCAAAGCCTCTTTCTCCCTCTTCCTCTCTATTTCCCACTCACATTATGTACTCCAATCTGTGTCTATATAAACCATAACTAAACCAATTATAACTGTCTGATTTGATCGTATGAACTAAAGATAAATTCAAACAATTTTAATCACATTGTAATAATGTGTGTTTTTTATAATTTTTCAAATGAAAATAAAATATTTTTTCAACATCATTAAAGTTATTTGATTGTTAAATAATAAATTTAAATATTAATGAAAATCATTAAATTTCAGAAATTAAAAAAAAAAATTACCTGCCCCGGGTGAGGCTCGAACTCACGACCTTAAGATTATGAGACTTACGCGCTGCCTACTGCGCCACCGAGGCCTTGACGTCGGCGCCAGCTAAAGGAATATGTGAATATTGCCTAATGTTTCATTTATATTTTATTCCTATTTCCTTCATTTGCAAGAATAAGCACACACACACACGCACACATGCATATTTACACGGTGAGCGCTATTTCTGTTTCTCTTTCCCTTTCTTGATTGTGTGATCATTGCTATTCAATGTGTATCAGTGATGCGCAATTGTCGTCTTAATATATGGACAAAATGACAAAATAATCCAGGAAAACAATATGAAAATTAAAACAGAAAATGACAGAAAGCGCACAATTTGTTTTAGGCTTAAAAGCTCATTCTATTCAATTTAATATGTTTTTCTTTACGTATTTTGGCTTCTAATATTCAAAATCTAGCCAAAAGTAGCTAAATTTGTGATAAGTATATCAAAATGTTTCACATTGAGGAAATTCAATCGAAATACGTTTTAATAATAATTTAAAATCAAAATTAATTAAATCCTAGAAATTACAAATATCC
>JBANCZ010003295.1:0-11258 GCA_037040025.1 Sphaerogastrella javana | reverse complement strand
CATATATATAGTATAGCTGCATAGATGACCTCCTGTTTTTTTTTTAACAATTGGTTGAATTTTAAGCATTATAATAATTAGATCATTATTATTATTTATTTATAAGTATTATTATACAAAAGATTAATTACCCAGTTGGGCAAATGCAAAACATTGTCTGAATTTGGCGCTTTTCGTCATCGAGAACATGTGTCATCGCCAATTAATTACACTCAACTTGACTCGTATGAATGTTATGAGTGTATTCATAAACTGTCTGTCTGTCTGTTGCTGTCACGGAGTGCAAACGCTTGTTGACATATAACAAAAAATAACTTACATACTATATTTAAGCATAGATCATGCGATAATATCTATATATATATATATATATATGTATATATATGCATATATAGAGTGCTGACTAAGCTCTTAAAAAATGTTTGAAACAATTTATTGAATTGCATGCAGGTTTATAGTATTTCGATTCATTCATTCCTAATAGTTGTTAATGTTAAAAAACTTGACATTCAATTAAATATAAAGTATATAGTTCCAGTTTTTTATAATCTTGTTATTGATTATTATTTATGGGATGCGATTTAACTGTAGCTCAAATTCAATTCCAACTGAAGCTGTGTATATATCAATTATCAACCCTGGCATAATTGATAAACACAACAAAATCGCACTTCAAAGCGCGTTTGATTATTAAAGCGCCAGTTTAACGGTTAAATAGATATATACATACTATATATACTCTCAATAGACATCATCTATATATGTACAAAGGCAGCAGCGAGGTGTGAACTGTTAATTTGCACACGATCGCACCTCAGGCCAAAATGTAAACAAATACCCAGTAACTACACATTTGTACCAATGTAAGTATACCTACCTATGCCTATACCTATACTAATACCTATACCTATACCTATACCTATACCTATACCTATACCTATACCTATAGCTATACCTATACCTATACCTATACCTATACCTATAGCTATAACTAATTCTATACTTACACCTATACCAACACCTATACCCATTTCTATACCCATTCCTATACCCATAACTATACCCATACCCATACTTATACCGATTAATATTCAGGTTCAGGTTCAGGTTCATTTGTCGTCTGTAGCTCTAGTTATGTTATGACGTCACTAAAGTCTAAGCGCAGTTAATTGGCTCGACTCGACGTCTGTCTGTTTGGAGATCCGTATTTGTACAGGTGATTAGAGTCTATTGTACAATGTACTCAAAATAAACTGAACGAGTGCTTGTTCGGCAATAGGTTTGAGTATTTAATATTTGCACTTTCAATGGGCCATGAGCTGAACTGAGAAATTGAGATACTGAGAGACTGAATAGCGATGACGTCATTTGTCAATTCGCTGATTTGTTGACAGAGCGAAGCGATAAAATTGAATGCATTGAATGCAACAAATATTTAGTATCGTTGCATGTTGCACTTTTGAAAACGAATCGCAAATGTGTTTTGAATGCAATTTAATAAATGCATTTTATCTATAGGCATGCAATGTGGATGTTCTCTTGTTGGGGCGTAATGGCGCAGTGTGACCAGAGGCGCTGAACATAATGCATGCGCTCAAAAAGATAGATGGAATCAACGGCAGCCCCAGTCAAGTGCAGCACGATTTGTGCATTAGTGCAGACTTTAATTAATTGATTTAACAAAAGGAAAAATAAAAACTAAAGATATATATGTACTGGGTGCGCTTAATTGGACAGTTAGTAATTCAACTGGCATCAATTTGAGTGCATTATAATAACCATAAAAACAGATATCATAATCACAATTATCACTACGAATCACTTAAAACAAATGTGATACACAGATAGAAACGTGTCAATTTCATATATATACATATATTTATATAACACTCCAGGCGATCTATTAAGCATTCTTGACAAATAACCTTAAGCCAGCATTGCGTATGAGCAATATTTATAGCTCACATTGGATATATTGCAATGTATATATTCCGACTGACATACCACAGGCAAAAAAATGAAAACAAATTGCATTTACATTTTAATTGCTGTATATATATATATATTGAATATCACAGCACATTTAAATGCCGATGATGATCATAATAATGATGATAATTGTGATTATGATATCGTCACGCTTTACATTTATGCCACACCAATCCCACCAATCCAATTGATACTCATAAATATGCGTTGAACAACAGCAGAAACGTCTGACTAATTGTAATATGATACCGTTCGCGACATTATGCAGCAGAATCGAAAACTATATCAATAAACCAAACCCCCCGAATGGAGAAACAACCTCAAATATATGCTTGTGCTTCAGGCAAAGAGGTGTGGAATGTTTCAGTTCCAGTTTATTAAAACAAATGACGCAAATCCAATGGATTCTATTAGCGGACTTTAACTAAAATTGATCTATGCTCAAAATTGAAATTCGTTTTAATTACCAGCTAAAACAAATGAGCTGTTTATTATTTGTATAAAGCTTAGATCTTGAGTGTGAAGATCGGCAAACGTTTCGGCTTACTCATTCGCGTTGAAATTTGAAACAAGTTAACAAGTTTTTTTATGAGCTTCTTGAAAATGTTAAACATGTAGCTGCGCATGCCATAACAATGACGAAAGTTCAAACTCCCAAACAGCCCAAACTCTCTCGGTCTCTTCCCATTAACCATTCCCCCTCCATAAGCCATTAGACCCTTGGCAGCCAAGAGATGACATCAGCGGATTGTCAGAGCCCAAAGACCAGTAGCTGGCGCTTACGAAGCGACTCACCATCGCTTTTTCGAGGGGTAGGGCGGAAGGTACAGGTAGTAGATAAGGGGAAAGGGTATAGGGAGTAGGGCTGCTTTTTTTTTGTATTTTTTTTGCCCGGAACTGGGCTGTCAACGTCGGGGCGTTGATTGCGTGTTTTGTGGTTTTTTGTGTGTTATTTCATGTTGTTGTTGTTTTCGCTTTAGTGTTTAGTTTAAATAAAACAAGAAACAACAAACACTAATTTATGGGATTAATGGTCGAACGTATGGGGCACTCGAAATACCGAATACTATCTGCATATTTGTTTGAATATTGTTACAATTTGCTCGAGCAAAATTATATTTGCTTTTCCTGTTTTTCCAATATATACATATAGACTAAGTGGTATCTGGTTAACCTTAACCACACACACACTCACACACACACACACATACACAGAAAATGCGTATCGATAAAGACAAAGTCGAATCGTCTCATACAAATTTACATTTCAAATGTTTACAATCGAATGCAAATGTCTAATTTTACAAATTCACAAATTTACAAATTTATACAAATTTACACAAATTTTGAAAAACTTACACGAACATTTCCAGCCAGTTTATTGTCGTGTGAATTTTTGATTATTATTCTAAAGCATCCAAAATATCTATACATATATTTTGCGCAGTGTAAACCGTAGAACAGCCGTGCCAAATGTATTCAATCACACTATCAAAATATTAAAGGTGAAATGCGCAAAACGCATCTATAAATAGTTAACAAATTTGTATTGTATCTATAACCATATAGATGTGTATCTGTATCTGCATCTGTATTGAATCCGGAAGAGCTCTGAGCATGAGCAGCTGTTGATATTAATTTAATTTCACTGAGCGCATAAACACTTTTTGGATCCACCATAAAGATAAACTATGACAGCTGGAGAGCTTAGTATTTTAACTAAAAGATAAACATTCTTTCAGTCAGTTTCGACCAGATAATGTCCAGACTCATAAAGCTTTCTAACAGTGGCTGCTAATTAATGTATCATTTAGATTCCACTTAGGACTGAGCTCAAATTTCATTCTCAATTTATCAAATCAATAAAATATTTTTAGCCTTTGGCTAAGTTCAGGGTCAAATGCAAAATGTGCAGCACGTGTGTGTGTGTATCTTAGAGATACATTGTGTATCTGTGCGCATATAAACAAACTGAACAAAAGCCAAACAAATGAAATTTGGCTACCTGGAAGTTTAATGCATTGCAATCGTGTCTGTATACTATTTGTTGTACTGTAACTGCAGCATTTTGGTAAGTATAAGTAGCCGCTTGTATTAGCCCACATTGTGATTGCTGTTGACTGTTTTTTGTTGTTAGGCTTTGTGCCGTGACTTGGCTCAGTTGCTCAGTTATGGCCTGTATCGGTTTTATCATGCAAAATTTATCTACACCCACGAATTGCCGGCAGCATTTATGCCAACCAGATCTTTCATCTTCAGTTTTGCCACCAATTTGAGGCTGGCTGAGGCGCTTAGGCTTTTACCTGGCTACATGATAGCCATTCCACAAAATAAATAGCACAACAACAGCAGCACCAACTTGCCCCCAAAAAAACTGCTAATCCCCAAAAAGAAAAACTATACAATCTGCGCTATTTGACTTTCTAGTGTGCTCTATGAAAAATGAGAGTAAAATATTATTTGTTGTTTTTGTTTTTGGCAATCATAAATCTGCTGCAGTTAAAGGAAAGTAAACTTTCCCAAATGTTTACTGATATCTGCATTATTATAAACAATATAAACATAAACTTTAATAATTTTTGCATTCGACTGTTTGTCCCACGTTTTATGTTCATTGCGGGGCTTTTAATAACAATCACAAAATACTAAAACTGTTAAGCAAAGCATCAACAAAACTTAAGCACATTACTTAAACCTTATAAACCACACACACACACAAACACACACACACACACTCGAACACACACACACACGTACAGTTGTGCGGTTGAGACACTTGGCTTTTGCCTCATAAAAAACACCTAATACCCAAAAACACCTCAGCTAAAGTACAGTAGGTTTGAATGTGCTAACCGCAATTCAATCAAATTCACTTGCTGTGTGCCTTATTCAATTTGATATTTGATATTTGATAGCTTGATCTGATGTTGTTATAGTCGTTTGCTGTGTTTTGCTGATTTCCCGTCTCGCATTGTATTTCCATGCCTCAATATTTATTGCCACAGTTTCAAATGCAGAAAAATATTCGCTTTTAAGTGGATCTAAAATTAGATCTGTGACAGGAAATCGCTTTTAACGCGTTCAGTTTTATTTGATTACACGGTGACGAAATCTGATTTAGATGTTCATGAAAATTGTATGTCTAAAATAAAAGTAGAAAAGCAGTAATAACATTTGGTTGAATTGCTGAAATTCCAACAAATATTTTCTATGAGACTAATAAATATTTTTTTAATTAATACAAGCTACTAAATGCCATGCTATTAGGCAGTGAACTAATCTTTTAAATTTATTATTATATAAATAATTATAATTACTTTATATTAAATTATATTATACTTAATAAACATAATTTAAATATATTTTTAAAGATCATTAAAGTTGTGACTTAACAGTTTATTTCTCATTTAAAATACAGCAGCACTATTGCATTTAATTTTAAACAATTTTTAAACCATAACTCTCAAATTAATTTATTTTTTATTCATTTATTCAATAAAAACCCACCTTATCCACTTTTCGGCTATTTCGAACATACATTTATCATAGTTAACATTTTTACAGCACGAAGTTAACAGCGCTCAATACTAGAGCAAATGTAAAGTCCTAACACTATGTTAAACGCAGCATTGCCACTTAGCCCCGCGTTTATAAATCAAAATCAAAAGCAGCTATAAATGGCCATAATTATAGCACACGCCAAAATGAATACATTTAATTCACAAAATATTGCTCAATTGACTAACTGCTACTGTCACTGTTAACCGTTGACTGTTAACTTACCTGTCCGGAACAATTGAATTGTCAATTACCGTTGCACGAAATAAACACACAAAAGCGAACGTGACAAAATTCAAGCGCCGTTGAATTATACGAATTATACGAATTGCTGCGCAGAAGCAAACAAAAATAACCACAAACAAATACACGCACTCACACACACACACTCTCACACACAGTCAAAGAATTGCAGTCAAATAAAATGAATGTTAAATAATATATAACTTAAGCCGCACGCGCGTTTGCTGTCGCGGCAAATTTTCAACTGAGACTCGGAGATTTGAGACTTTGAAACATTGGTTGGACCTGATGCCGGCTGGCGACTGGCAAAACAGTAACAACAGCAACAGCAACAGCAACAGCTGCAACAACAGCAGCAGCAGCAACAACAGCAACAGTAACAGCAACAACAGCAGCAACAACAGCAACACCATCAGCAGCAACAACAGCAGCAGCAACAACAGCAACAGCAACAGCGACTGCAGCAGTGGCCATTAACAGCAGCAGCACCATTAACAGCAGCAGCACCATTAACAGCAACAGTACCATTAACAGCTTTGGCGGCATTAACAGGCCCAGCTTCCAATTTTTGCTGAGCAAAGTAATCGTTTACATGCAACACAAACAAACATACGAAAAAATGTAATAAAATATAAATAAATGCACTTCATACAATTACAATAGTCATAAGGAAGTCTTTAAAGCATCGGGAATGTCTGCACTGCTCTAAAGCTGTTAATAACAGACATTTAACATAACTCTACAGCGTCTACAGTTGGAATGACGCAACTTGACCTGCAAGGACCCAGCCTTGAAAAGCAACAACAACATCAATAACAATCCTTAATTGTTTACTGTATATGCATGCATGTTTATTGTTTCGACCAAACTGTCTCGCATTCACTCATTTATGTCAGATAAACATTAAATAAAAAAACCGCCAACAATGAACACAATTGCAAGTCAAAGTCAACAAGTGAAGGAGCTGCAAGCGTGCGTGTGTGTATGTGTGTGTGGGTGCTGACTGCAAGTAAATATATGTACACACACACACACATGCATACGCAACGTCGACTGCGGCGTTGACTGCGGCGTCGACTGCGACTGCGGCTGACAGACGCATTGCCAATACTTGAGCCTGACATTCAGAAAAATATTGCACACACACACACGCACAAGCGCACACACACACACATACATTAACTTCTGTGTGTGCGTAAAGTGTCAGCACTCCAAGTCCAAGTGATACCAAATCGATGTCGATCGCCGCGCAGCAATTGAAACATATAAGAATGGCAAAAGGTCCGACAAAACACGACTTTAAAATACCCTAGACTCACAAAACAATATAAGCAAAGTTCAAACGTCTAACATATAAAATGAATATACTTAAAGCTGCAGCAAAGCAAATCATGCTGTTCAAATTACTATCGATATTTGTTTATCGAAGCAGCTGCAGCAGCTCTTCACTCACGACAGTGTGCGCTGCAGCCTATCATGCCCTATCGATTGCATAATACTGCAAATCGATCAAGCACGAGTTAATTCACACAGTTATAAAGAACACGCACACACACACACACACACATGCACACAAATATTTGTACAGTTGTTTGAGTGTTTGATGCGTTTTAAATTGAAGTCAATTTTTTTTTATGGAAAATTTGCATTTCATGAACAGCAGAAAATGCCACATAGGGGAGTGCCTATAAATTATATGGGTAATGTCAATTTAATTATTGATTTCTCAAAATGCGGTTGTGTTTGTGGCCACACGAATAAAATATGCATTTTTTAATTAAACGAAAACATTTAGTGTCTTGTCAATTTTTAATCGAAATATTCAAATTTTCAGTGAATGACATTAAAGTCAATTAACATGAGCGTCTGCGTTTAACATCAACATAAACGGTTAACAGCTGCACCGCTGTTAAATGCGCTTGTAAAACATAATAAGTTGATTAGAATTTTCTATAATATGTACACACTTTATTTAGATTTTGTTGAAACACATTGACGATAATGAGCTTCGATTAGCTTGTTGTTTATTCTAATTCTAGCAAAGCTTGCGTCCAGGACCAATGCAGGAGGCATAGCCCATTAGATGGGGAATCGTACTCTGTTGCATCATACCGGTGAAGAGATGACTTTGTGGTCCGGTGGCAAAGATGCCAACATCATCGCCCGAGTGTACGCCAATGTTACCGTGTATATAGCTGGGATATTGGAAAGCTGAAGAATACTCAGTATTAATAATAGAATTCTAAATAAATTTGGTAATTAATTATTTACACTTACAGGGATCTTTAATCTTCTCGGAGATGTCCTCACGCTGACCATTCTCATCCAGGTATTGATTCATGCCCACAGCATAGTTGAGCGTGGCATATTTCACTCCATTCACATCGGTATCATGCTGATTGATGCCCAGAATGTCAGTGCCACGTCCAGGATAGCCAGAAATGGACAGTGGATGTGCATGATCGGATGTAACCACAATGAGCGTATCGTCGGGGTTTGTCATATCGACAGCCTTTTGTATGGCCTTGGAGAACTCGTGCACCTCATCGAGTCCCAGCTGGGGCACATTGAAATGATTGCCGTAATCAATCAGACCGCCCTCGATGAACAAGAAGTAACCCTTCTTATTTTTGCTGACCATCTCAATGGACTTCTGTGTCATCTCCTCCAGGGTGGGCTTCTGCTGTGGATCGGCCATCTTGTGGAAGTCCATGACACCCGAGTTGAACAAACCAATCAATTTGCCAATCTTCGATGCATTCACCGCGAGCAACTGATTGCGATTGAAGGCCAGAGCGCCATCGGGATGCAGACCCTGCCATTTGGAGAGCAGATTCACACCATCGGAACGTTCGCCCTGCTTGCCAAATTTATCGGCAATGGTTTTGGGCAAGAATTTGCCCATGCCGCCGCCAAGCATCACATCAAAGTTCTTGCCCGGCTCCTTGGTAATCAGCTGTGTGGCAATATCCGTACAACTGGCTGGATCATTCTGTCCCTCGCCATAGGTTACAATATCCGTGTCGCATTCAAAGAAACGATTCGTCATGTGTGCATAAGCACCCGAAGGACTGGCATGGGTCAACGTGGTGGTGGTCACAATACCGGTCGATTTTCCCGCCTTCTGTGCCCAGGCAGCAATCGAACTGACATGGTTGGCGGGATTCTCACTGGCGCTGCAATTGTTGAAGTTGACTGCAGCAGTAACACCCAGTGCTACAATATTGGTCTTCACGCCGCACAAATACGCTGTGGCTGTGCAGGCAGAGTCCGGTACTTGGGCATTGGAACAGTAGGTCTACATAAGGAACAAGAAAGTACATGCTAGTTAAAGCCATAGGTAAGTTATGATATAGATGCTCACCCTGCTCAGGCCAGTGTATGGGAACTGCTCGAAGCTGAGAGAATCCTCCTCACCGGTGTTGCCCTTGAGTTGACCTTTCAGGAATCTGGCAGCTGCTACTGTAGTCAGCGACATACCATCTCCCAGGAACATGATGACGTTCTTGGCCTTGCGTGTATCTGGCTGTGGACGGCTCACACGTTTTGCTACCTCCTGGTCGGCTAGATCATACCAGAACTGAGCGTTCTTCTCCTCCGGTGGCGTATACTTATTCTTAGCCATGGCATTGGGATCCACATCGGTCAAATCTCTGGCCTTTGAAAAAGCTGATGCTCCAACCAGCTGCTCTTGATTGTGCACCCTATCCACTATAAAGATAGGAAGGTTTATGTTATTTGCCTTCACATTCTAAGTCTATATTCCGCTTAGTAACTTACTATCGAATGAAGCCGATGAAGTGGACGCCACCAGGGCACCGAGAAGGAGCAGTGCTACGTATAGTTTAGTCATTGTAGTGAGTTCTTGATGAGATGCTCGCCGACTGACAACCGAGCCGTTTCTATTACCACGTATTTATACCTTCTATTTACATCTAATCTTAATGACTAAAGTAAGTGAACTTAAGATTAGACAGACTCATTTCGGTTATCATCTAAATCTGGCGGCTTTTTGGGGTTTGTGCTTTTATTATTGGCTATACTATCTGGATATAGCTTTATATCTGTTTAAGTTTGACCCGTGGTACTCCGTTCATTATAGATAACGAATTTTATACACTACATTTTATCACTATCCCAAGATATAAAATGATATTTAAAAAATTCATAGTTGGATCACAAAATGCCTCAAGCCAATGTTAGTTGTATCACGAGTGTTCTTGGTCGATAGGAAACGCAAATAATAATAAGAAAATAAACAAAGATTCAAAATAAAACTAGTAAATTATTTTTGCTCCAGTCCAAATTGCGATCAGAAGAAGACAATTTATCGTCTCATCCTTTTAGAGACCCTCAAAATATTACTTTGTGCCAAAAAAAACAGCGAAACAAAGAGGCAGGAGGCGTGCCAGACCCCACAAAGTATATATATTCTTGACCAGGAATGGATGCGCAGTCAATTAAGCCAAAATTTACCCTCTCTCCCATCCGAATTTCGCCATTTTCCGACCGAACGAGATTTGATTTGACAGGAAGGTGCCGCTAAAAAGCGCAAATCGATCCCATTACTCGATTTTCGAGATTTCGTCGATTTTGACCGATTTTCTGAATTAGGGGTGTTCGGGGAGGCGGGCATGGATCAATCGACTCGGCTAATCGCCCTGATCAAGAATATATATACTTTGTGGGGTCTGCCACGCCGCCTTCCACGATTTTTTAAATTAAAGACGGCCGGACAGACGGACATGGCTCGATCGACTCGGCTACGCGTCCTAATCGAGAATATATATACTTTTTTTTTTCATTTTCAATTATAAATATATATACATATATGAATGAACGTGATAATAAGAAAATAAACAAAGATTTAGAATAAAAAAAGGTTCCATCTTAATTTCTTCGCCCTTGAAACACTTTCATTTGTCATGAATAAACATAAAACCATGAATAATGACTGTCTTAATAAATATAGTAAGACAGAATAAAAATTGTTGAAAAATTTTAATTAATTTTGAATGAAATATCTAAATTATATTATAGGAATTATTGTTATTACGGGGTAGGTAATCTTAGTTCTATTTACATAAACTTTATATATACAACATTCCACTTAAAATCACCTAGGTCGAATTGGGGTAAACAGATTTGGGAGTTAATAAAAAGACCAACCGAAAGCCAAGAGATGTTAATGATAACCTTAATGAGGCTCTCCAAACCTGAGTTAATTCTATTTATGATATTTAGATTAGACGTGCTGGCAACACCTTTAATGTCTGGTATAATTATGGCCGTGGGAATAGGAACATTATATCTTAGAAAGTCTAAAAACACCAGAGTCATTTTCGACTGAAGTAGCTAAAATAAATATTTCTCTACTAACTCGAATATTTCAATAACATATATTTTCGAAGGGGCTGTCCTAAACACGGTAGCTATATTCAGGTCTCGGTGTAGGATAGTATTCCTTA
>JBANCZ010003294.1:0-13036 GCA_037040025.1 Sphaerogastrella javana | reverse complement strand
CTCTCTCTCACTCCCTCTCTCTCTCCCTCTCCCTCTCTCTCTCTCTTTCTCTTTCTCTCGCTTTCTCTCTCTCTCTCTCTCTCTCTTCTATTTTTCTATCTCCCTGGGTCTCCTTATGTCTCTCTGATTTTCTGGGTAGAGTTCTGTCATAGCCTGAGCTTTAACGAATTGGCTTCAACATTAACTAATTTGTATTTGTACACTGGACAAAAAGAACTCTATTTTTAAATCACTGTTATCTAAAATTTGAAGAAATGATTGACCTACAAAACAACTCAATCATCTTTTATTTTTTTTCAAATTACATATAAAATGTTAAAAAAAAGTATTATGGTAATTAAAGTATCGCGAGTTTCCGCATAACGCCTGCATAATAATGCAATTAGTGCAAGTAGTTACTTCTGTATCGATGCAAATATGTGTAAATTCCCAATTCCTGCTTAACCATATTCTTACACCCGTCATTCATAAGAATTTTGTGCACTTGACTTTGAGGACAGGGCCCTTGAAAACGGCCCTTTAATAACGGCTGAATGTTGCAATAGAGTTCATTGCTTTGGGAGGTTACTGTCTTTACGTTTTTAGGAGATTTCTTTACATTGAGCTCCCAACCTGTAATAAAGCTATTCCACGTTCGGCTCTGTCTGTTAGAGCTCGTATTGGATTTCACACCAACCGTCTGACTAAAGCTAGTACATTTTTTAAAGGCCGATATGCACGAAAAAAGTAAACTTGAAACTGATGTATAAGCATGCGATTCATTGTGTTTAAAGACTTGGGGTATAAATACTGGATGGGTTATTATGGATGGTGAACGTCTATGTACACAATGTTCACTCTGACAGATATACTTTTCCTTTTTATTGATTTCGTTTTCGGTATTTGTGGCAATATCACTGGCCTGTTGCATTAGTTTCAGTAGTTTTTCGATAACATCAACGTATCCATCGTCTTTAAACATTAGATTGGGAAATAAGTCCAGAACAATTACATGCTCCAACTCATTGATGATATTGGGTAATGCTTTATATAATGGTTTCACGATCTTCACCACTTGCCTATGTATGACCCCTTGTAACTGGTCACAACGTATTGTCATCACCGGCATTTCATTGGTGTAGGATCCGCTCCGGTAGCCCATCGGAACGGATGAATTATTTAAAAAAATTCTAGATTTAGAATCAGACATTATGAAATTAAGCCAAAATTATAAAATGTTGTAGTATTACAATATCCCGTCGATGTTGTATATAAAAAGATAGACAGCAAATTTGAGATAAATATTTTTGAGATAAATATTTTTGATGTGTTTGTTTACTACAAATATTTGGCTCGAAATGTCCATTTCTGTCGGGACTGAAAGCTTATCAATACAAATAGCCTACTGTAATTCGTAAGAAATTCAACAAAATGCTAAATTTGTACAATATCTCAAGAAATCCAATATGATTGGATAGTAGAATATCCTAAACTACTTATTTTTTCTCAATGTTTTTTCTCACCGTGCACTATTAGTGCGTTTTCTATTTGCATGGCGTTTGCAATGTTATATTTTTCAGCTCTCTCTCAGCTTCTCTCCATGTCCTGCTCCGCATTTTATCTGAACTGTTGACCTGCCGACTTAAGTAGCTCCGCGCTTGCATTTGTCGTCTGCATAAGGTTATCGTTGTATGTTGTTTGTTTGTTGTAAATCCTCTCTGATGTTGCTGTCTTGACACTGATTTCAATTATAAATTGTTTTCCTTTGGCTCTGGTCTTTGTCACTCAACCCATTTCCATGCCCGTAAGCCTTCGTCTTCGCGTTCGCTTCCTCCATTGCCTTGGCTTTCTCATTCATCTTTCTATCCGATGTCAAGATGCAGTCGTTTTTCCTTATTTTTCGTTTAAAACGAGCAGCGTAAAATACGAACTATACTTATACACTATATATGCAGTATAATAAATATATTATTGAGCATTTATTTATGGGGAATTCCGATTTTTCTTCTTATACCTATAATACCTTTGCTTTCTATAATTTTCCATATTTCCCTTTCTTTATTTCTATCTCTGTTTTTCCACTATCTTCTATGGTTTAATTTAACACATTTTCTTCATCTTTCTCATTTGTTTCGCTCTCTCTTTTTCTCTGATACTCTACTTTTCCGACTGCAGTTTACTCACTTTGCTAACCGTGAGGTACTTGTCTTGACCTCGGTTCGTTTCTCTGATTGCTTTCTCAATCTGAGGGCCGCAAGCTCTGCTGTCTATCACTTTTAATCCAAGTTGGCGTCCATCGTTAAATAAACAGCCAAACCCACTCAACCACTTCTTAAGGATGCCGGCTGCAGGCTGCAGTAAGTGCAGGATATGCGAAGTTCTGTGTATTTTTGTTGTTTGTTATTCTATTTGTGTTTGACTGTTGTTTCATTATTTTTTTCCCCTATCTACCTTTTTTCTTGGCTACATTTTTTTCTTCTACTTATTATTATTATTATTATTTTGCGCTGCAGCTTTTACTGCAAATACTTGCGGCTATTATTATTCGCCTGACACTTATTTATCAATTTGTACCTTGTAAACAAGCCATGCCCTACACCATTGTTTACCCTGTTTGAGCTGATTCAACTTACAGACAAACGTTTCAATGTAGACCTTTTTTTGTTAACGATTCTACTTCATATTCCTTTGTTATTTATGAAAAAATAAATGGTTCAACATGACGATACACTTCTAATCATTTGGAAACGTTTTTATTTATTTAATTGTCGTTATGATATAGAGTCTTTAACTTCTTTATTTTGATCCATATAGTATATGCATACCATCAAAAAAGTACACATACTATTTATGTATATAAGTCCTCCTTTACCTTTAGATGATTTAGCGAAAAGAATTACGTACATAATCATGGTACTTTTCAACTGGTTTTTGTTTTCTTTTTGTTTCATTAAAAATTAATATTTGATTGATTATATATTAGTTTTATTTTATGTAATTACAAACTTAATTTCGGTATTTCAATTTAAGTATTTACGAATAGGGTATAATTAAATATTTGTAAGATTTATAACTTTAAAATGCCATAATTTGTGTAAGAACAATTTAATAGGTACTATACACTGTAGTAGACGTATATTTATGGTAACATGGGTTACGCTCCCTTTCTAAATGCAGCCGTTGGAATCAAATTTATACCAACATATTGAGAGGTTTTCCGCAGATTTCCATTTTGCACTGCCAAACTCCATCGCTGCTCGAACATAAAGGGAGAAATAGTCGGCCGAAGGGGTGATATCTGAGGATGCAGTGCATACCCCCTAGGTTCCGTTACAGATTGTGCTGGGTTCGATTGCAGCGAGGTCGCTCAGCTGGAGGGTAGACCAACATCGCTCCTGTCACACGTTGATTTAATTTTGAAATCTTTTAGCGCTTGCACACAAATTAAAATGATGGCAGCAGCAGTCTCTGTCAGTCAGGCTTTTGGTCGCATCTGGGGTTAATAGATCATCAACAGCAGCATCATTATCATCCTCGCAATCGTAATCACCATCATCATAATCATCAACATCAAGGGAGCCTGATGTGCTAAAACTTTACTAACCATACTCAAGCCTTTCCCCTTGTCGCGATGTGCTGTTTATTCAGTTCCTTTGCTTTGGCCTCAGCCCCCAAACATCTGTCCCCGGCTGTGCATTTCCATCTCCTGTTACTGTTTCTGTTGCTGTTGGTGTTGCTGTTGCTGTTGCTGTTGCTGTTGCTTTTGATTCCGCCTCTGCCGCAACCCTGCTCTCAATTTCCCGGTTGCAACTCAATTGTCAGGCATTTCATTTCAATTTAACAATTTGGAAATTGTTGCTTCGGCTGAAGGCAGTGGTTTCTCCTCCGTGTTATTGCTTGTTTCTATTGCTGCTGTTTCCACTGCCAAGTCAGCAGTCAGTCAGTCATTCAATCAGTCAGTCAGTCAGTCAGCCAGTTAGTGATTCATTCATTCAGTCAGTCTGTGTTTGAGGTAAGTTGGGTGCGTTCACTGAGCTCCCACTCTTGACAGACTTGTCTACTTCCACTCTCCCACATTCCAGTGCCTTTATATGCACTCATTTTTACTCCTTTCCCATCGCACACAATCTCGTCCACCCATTCACTTATCCCCTTAGATTCTACATCTCTCTTGCCCGTACGACTGCTACCAATAAGCCGCAGTTCCAAATTATGACAGGGAAAATATTTGGTTTAGCTTTAGAGATTGCCGAACCGAATTGGAATGGAACGTATTCATTGATTCCCAATTGCACAAATCGCATTTGGCATGCCCAATAAACTGATGATAGCCCAAAATAAAAATAACTGTGTTAACTTATACACAAAAAAAAAAAATGTTTTGAAAAAATAAAACAGGACCAATAGTCAGGCGTACCCAACTGAAAGTGAAGTACTGAACAACTATATTCACATATCATATACGTCTATGTAAGTTCATAAATTTTTCAATTAATTTTATGTGCAATCAGTCGTTGGCCCATTCAGATCTTCCGGTTCGTTGAAAACTCTTAAAATATCATAAAATAATTCTTCTGTTTGTTTAACGGTTTCAATTAAACTTCGATATTCATTAAGTACTGAAATAACTGTTTGACTAATTAAGCATCAAATGCATTACACTGTGCAGCATGTTTATAGTTCGTATAACGTTCATTTGATTAAGGTAATACAGAGCAATAATAAAAAGAATTTTATTGGTTTTTTTTAAGCCGTATGACTTTGTAAATAAAGCAGAAATCACATTTTATAAAAGACTCATATCGAAATATATCAGTAAAAATTCGATATCGAGTTCACAAATATTTACATCCAGAAAAAAAAGTTAATAACCATGGAAATCCATATTCTATTGGTTCCTGTAAATCGGATTTGTCAATTTTATATTACAAATTCATATATCAATCGGTGAAATTTTAGTAAATATTTGTAATTGCACATTTTGTTGAAATATTTAAAAATAATTCGAAAAGGGATTGTAGGTATTGATTTAAAATTTTGCCTCAACCTCAAAAACTAAAGACTCGAATTTTTTTCTGTTTATTTTCTTATTTAGTTTTTACTTCGTGTAAACAATGTACTCCACAAAGAACCGTAACCGAAAATAATACAAACAATAGTTATAGCTGCAAGGGAACATAGACTTTAGTTTGATTTTTACTGCTAATTGCAACATCAGGTGGCGCTGTGGCCAAAAAGGCCTGTAAATATTGTTGCACAAGAGAATTTCTGCTATGGACTCGTCCATACCATCACAGACATTGCTATGGGGCCCGTTACCAAAACTTGGCAACATCTCATGCCGAGAAATAATAAAGCAGATTTTATTTATGTGCTGCGCAAGAGCAAATTGAAATTCTGCAATACGAACCGAATCTCCAGATCGCGGCCCGTTTTGCCAGAAGTGTTTGCCATGCCGTGCTACATCCTCATCCACACATATAGATACATGTATGTACATATGGAATACATATATATAAATGTATCTCCACTGTCTTATACAGCACATTAATATATATTTATATATATATATATGTATATTATTTATATGTGAGTATTGTACTACAACTCATAGCGTGCCGGATAAGGCGAACTTTGAAAATGCATTTGTCTGCTGACTTGTATGAGTGTAAATGTACTGCTCCATCCGCTTCAAGGCCCTGCTGTCTTCCCATCTATTGTTGTGCATGGCCCATGATATTGAACGCACTCATTGTTCACATTTTCAGCCTTAGTCCTCACGGCTTCTCTCGCGACTTGCGATTTGCTTCTGGAACATGGAGAGTACAGCGATGACGTTGTTCAAGTTGCTCTGAAGGATGCACCCATCATTTACAAATAATGGCATGTCAGCCATGAATACTTATAGCGAATTCATATCGCAATGCATCCATATTTATGTAAGCATTTGTCTAACACTTAATTTTCTGCTCTTTTGTACCGAAGTTTAACATTTTACTTGTATGAAATATGAATTAGGGCTGATTGTTTCGATTCAAAGAGAATTTATTGGAATTAGACAGAACTATCAAATTATGGTTTCAATTGCACTCATCTCTTCAATTAATATTTATGCACATTTCTAACTCGAATGAGTTTTAATTTACATAAAGCAAATTACATGTCTTTACAAAATTCAAATAAAATAAAAGAGTTCTTCCAACAACTATTCCTTTATTTCTTTTTATGACTTCGAAATTTGTATTTATTTCAGGTAATTATATATCCTTTAAACTATATATCCCTTCGTTTCTGAGCTCTACAACTGAATAACATTTTTTGTTTTAAAATTTTGAATTGCAAATTAAAGTTGTCAGTCGGGGGCTTTAATTCCCAACGTATCATTCAGAGAGCTTTGTCAATCCCAAGCGGGCATGGATGTGAAAAACTCCTCAATTTGTGTCAAGTTGTACTCATATATGTAAGAATGAACGAATGAATGAGAATAATTGCGGAAAAAAGGAATGGATGTGTCTGAAATGTGAGTTCAATCACAATTCATTTTTGAGTCAAAGGCAAATACTTGAACAAATCAATCAATCAATCAAAATTTCTTACTAATTTCAATGATTTATGAGCACAAGTTTTATTCATTTAGAACATCAAATATTACATTTTTGACCTGACTTTCAAATAAAATGTGGCCCAAATTGATAAATTCTTCAAAAAAAATGTAATAACAACAAATGAATGACACGACAACATATGTAAGTGAATGTATGAATGAGTGAATACATTTTTTGAATCTTCTTATAAAAATACATTTCAAAAAAGGAATCCTTAATTTGCAGTCTGCTCAAAGCTCTGTTTAAATACTAAGCAAAGCTTAGTCTTTGCATAAGTGCACACATTACAAATACACAAGCACTTACAAATATATATATACATATACATATATATATATATATATAAATACATACGCACACAGAAGAACATTCATGTGCAATGGCACATGAATCATATAATACATATATGCATTAGCATCTAATTTATTCAAGAGAATTCGAACTGTGAAGGCACAGCTATGCCGCTGCAGATACCAATTAGTAAATCATGGCAAAATAATTACATTTATGCACACAGATACACATAGATACACACACATATAAACGATGCACAAAGGCACAACTCAAATCGGGTCAACAAACAAATACACAATCCCAGCTGCTGAATAGGCCAAACTATAAAATACAATAATAACAATAGCTAGTTGTTTGCTTAGATACTTTAACTTGACTGTAGAGCATCTAACCCAGCTGGCTCTGGCGCATTACCACGCCCAACTCCCACTCCCTCTTATTACACACTGAGCTGCTGTATGATTGAAGTGTCTAACGGGTATATTCACTTTCAATCAGAACCCTACCGAATGGAAGAGGCCCAGCGAGCTTTAAGATAATGAAATCTTCATATTATCTTCTGTCTTTAATCTTATATTCCGAAACCTTATAACAAAGTAGAAACGTTTTGTATTGAAAGCTCTTCCAATTGAACGATCCTCCTTGAGTTTTGGTATTATGTTTAAATCAGTCTGTAGTCTTATAGTTCAAAACTTCATAGCAAAGAAACTCTCCGTATAGAAAATTCTTTCAATTGATATTATTGTAATTTTCAAAAATGTTCCACTTTATAGCTCCCTCTAAATTCAAACACAAAACTAGTTATGATAGTATTTTAAATGAAAAGTTACGTTTTCATACTTCCTCGAATAAATTCATAATAATGTACAAACTATTCATTAAACATACTCTATCTATTCAAATGAATTTATGCCAATCTCAGCCCTATATCGAATATATCAAAATATATAAGCCTAGGTTATATCATAAAGTATATCCTCTACTAAGCAGAGCCCCATATATTTACCAGTCATAATCAAAGCTAAGTGCATTATGATAAACAAGTTGTCTAATACGTACATTATAAAATATCAAATACTATATCAAATCATATCATACCATAACACATATATTAAATTTCATACACAACTTGAGTTCACAATGGACAAGGCATTCAATTCAATTTGTAGCCCAAATCGTAATATATGCATTCGATTATAAAAACTTTCGAAATGCATATTATATAGACTGAGATTTCAAACGCAGGCGAACAAGGTTTATTTATCGATGAGCTCTGGAGTGCCATTGTTAGGATATAAAATATTCGGTTTAACACGAATAAGTTGGCCATTTTGTGCTTTTTTGGATAATGTCGACGAGAATGCAAACTATAAATATGCCTCAGTCATAGACACACACAAGTCACAGTAACCAAATGCTGCAGACTTTGCCTGCATGACAGGGTGCACAGAGGGTTGCGAAGAGGGTTGTGCGGGGAGGTGGGGGATGCACAGAGGGTTGTACAGAGGGCTGCACCGAGGGTTAGGGCAGGGCAAGTATGTGGAGCACAAATTCATACACACTCGGGCATAAACAAGTAGGAGTTGGAGCTGTCTGACACAAAAATGGAAGATCGCAGGCAAATGCCGAAGATGCTCCATTCCTTCTGTTTGTCTGTCTGTATGCGTCTGTTTTTGTCTGTAACGGTCTGTCCGTCTCTCTGTCTGTCTGTCTGTATGTTTGTCTGTATGTCTGACTATGTGGTTCTGTCGATGTCTCTGCTGCAAAATACAAAATACAAAATGTAAAATTTATTGCAGTAAACTACAGTGGAACAGTAGAACAGTAGAACAGTGGGTGGTACGTGTGTGAGTGTGGGTGTGTGGGTGTAAATATGTGGGTGATATGTGTGTGTGTGTGTGGGTGGTTGACGCCGCTGCCGTCGGATGAATTGAGGCGTGGAAAATGTGTTAAGTCTATTGAGTGTATTAAAGCAAATAACTGCTGCGAATGAAATACATGGAACAACAACAACAACAACAACGACGACGACAGCTATGGCGGTGCAGATGCCAATGCCCATGGCTGCTAGTGGGGCGTGGCAGGGGGCGAAGATACTTAAATGCCAAACACAGAGGCGCACACATATGCAAATATGAATACAAATGAACAGCGACTGAGAGAGAGTAAGAGAGATCGACGAGGTCGAATTGGAGTCTGAAGGGGCGAGGAGCTGATGCGGCTGACTAGAGCGAGGCTAAATCAACTGTGCATGTGTGTGTTCTCTCTGTTCTCTGTTCCAATCCCCCGCTCTCTCTGTCAGCTTCCCTTTCTGTGTACGTGTATGAATGGCAAAAGTTAAAAGTTAAACTTATGGGCGCAAAGAAATCGACAAGGGTATTACAACTAAAACAAAAGTGTGAACAAGCGCAGCTGCTGTGAGCAAATAACGGCACCACAACCACACCCACACACACACACTCACCCGGCCAAAAGCATAGGGTGTTGGCTGTGGATGGGTAAGGGTCCTAGAGGACTGCCACTTTTTCAGGGGCAGGGTAGCAGCTGCCTCGGTGCGTTGATAAGCGAAAGAGACGACAGCGTGTTAAATTTACAATTATGCGAACCATTCGCAAACCTTCGATAACCTACACACTCCCACACACACACACACACACACACATTCAAACACACAAACACACAGATGCACACACAGATACTCTCACATGTAGTGTAAAGCTACCGTAACATAGTCGCAAATGGGCTTTTCACGTCGGTGGGCCTTGCTCCAGATCGCTCCTCCTCGCCCCTGCTGCCGGCTGCCTAGTGCCTGCTGCTCATTTCTATCACAGGCAATTCAACAAAGTGCCAGGGTTGCCAGGCTGCAAGTGTCAATACAAACATTCGCACCTAAAAGCGCAATTAAAGACACTAACTGAGCGTAAGTGCCAACTCCGAGAGGTCTCAAATGTTGCTCTGAAGGGACTGTGGCTATGCTTGATGCCGATGCTGATGGTGATGGTGGTGCTGAAGCTAGTGGTGTTGAATTGGTTCTATGCCATGGTTGCCACACTGAGCACGCCTCTGAAAGTGGCATCGAATGTCAGAAACATCAGACACAGTTTGAGCCTGCCAATAAAACTTGAAAATCGCTGACCTGACTAATGGAACAACTGAGTTTCACGAATTCCTTGAGTAATGTAGAAACTGTGCGCTCTTTAAGGGGTTCTAGGTCTAGCTTATCCAAAATTTAAATATTCACCAACTTTTATGTACATATATTCAATAATCTGAATGTCCCAATTTTTGTTCTATGTTATATTTGAAGTAATATTTTCATTTTAAAAGATATCCATCAATAGGGACGATGTCCGACTGTACGAATCCTGTGTTTCATTTTTTGGCACTGAATATATTTTTTGATCAGTACAGTATTTTTGGGGCAGATTAGTATTTCCGTATATTTAATATAACGATTATACTTAAAGAAAATTGAGAGAATGGTATACACCCAATGAAATGTCAACACCTAAATAAATGTTATATTTAAAAATTATGAATATAATTAAAATATAATCAATGAAATACAAGAGATTAATCAGACTAAAACCAGAAGTATTCAACAAAATAACTGTATCAAATTAAATGGAACATTATGAAATAAATTACTCATGACACAAATACATTAAGTGTGTACTTACGATACACAGCAATTAGACAAAGCGCATTACTAATATGCAATATTAAGTACTAAATATTCGTTTAGTTGAGTGTTTACATCAATGAATCAATTCACACTTTGTCATTCAATGGACATCAAGGCTTGGCTATTGAATATTGAATAGCCAACAAATAACCAGAAAATACCAATCATATTTACAATCGGTTTAAAATGTCTAATTCTAAGATGTAATTATTAAGCTAAAAACATACGTACATACATACACACATACATACATACATACATACATACACACATACATACATACATACATACATTAATACATAGTTTAAGTCATCTCTATGAGCCTGAGGCCGGAGCCTCAAATTTATGGATGTTTTAATTGAAGCGTTTAGTTAAAAACTATTTAGCTCGTTAGATTGAATAACGAGCAAAGTACGCGCTTAATTATGCAGTACACATATATATATATATATATATATATATAAGTGAAGTGTTTTTCTTTTATTTATTATATATCCGACACTGTATCATGTATGAGTGTGTGTGTGAGTGTGTGTGAATGTATAAAATATTGCTATTGAAATTAATTTAAGTCGCATTTAATTTGTGCTGTAAATCGTCGCATGAAAGCAACGAGTTCCTGCAAATAGCAGGCAACGGAAATGAGATGCTTTAACATACGGCACACACAGATACAGATACAGATACACACTCAGACACACACACAGATACACAAAAATATACACACACAGATACATTGAAGTAAGTAGTAGCTACATGGAACATGGAGCTACAAACTGCCGCCCGGGGCAATAACATCAGCGAACAGAGCCAAAGATACTAGATACTATGTGGGCGGTACGCGAAAAGGTGGGCGGGATGTGCGAATGGCAAATATGGCAGAGCAGCGAAAGAACGAGCGACAGAAAGATACAAAGATACACAGAGATAAACAGAGAGCGACAGATTCAAAGAGGGACGAAAGAGATATGTCTGTGTATTTGTCTGTGTATGTTTGTTTGTGTGTGTGTGTGTGTGTGTGTGTGTGTGTGTGTGTGTGTGTATGAGTGTGTGTGAATATTTGTGAGTGTGCTCTGAGAGTCTGTGTATGAGTGTGTATGTGAATTTGTATTAAATTTGGTTAAACCAAAGAAAAAGAAATCTATTTAACAATAAAATGATAAATTTAATTTCCAAAATAAATAAACGGACAGGCAGCATATATGTTGGCAATCGAGCAATTTAAACCCCAATAATCCTGAAATAGGCTACTAATCGTAGAATCAGCTTCTGACCAAGATATAAGATATAATAACAAGTGAATCATATGTTACCAAATAATATTAAACAGCAATAGATAAATTGAAACTCAAGTACTTTGAGATTTGAGTCATATTTCTGTTTTCAGATGGTTATTCTTTATTATTTATCATTTGAAATTTCGATAAGTCCAAAGCGAACGAAACGAAAACAACAAAGTGTTGACTGAAATTTTTAATGTATGCCAAAAAACAAAAACAAAAACAAAAACAAAAACTATACATAGAAGCAATTCCAAACAGAATATCAAACATTATATACATGCAAACTAACACTGACTACTAAACCAATACTACTTTACTATACTACAACTACTATTACCAATATCGTATACCTATAATACTCAATTCTATCCTGTCTATATACTAACTTAAAGAAATCCACACGTAAAGCAAATTCTAAACATAGCTACAACTACACACTTATATAACTTTACTATGTATCTATGTATGTATAATGTATATATTTCTTTACACACACACACACACACACACATACACACACACCAAAGACGATAAATTTTGAAACAATCCTTATGCAGAGCTCTACTCTATTTGCTCCATAATCGATTTGTACGATATGTATGTTTTTTTTTTTTGTTGTAATTTCTAATGTCTGCAGCAACTTAATTTGCATATTTCGCTGCCGAATCGAAATGGAATTGTCCTTGCTTTTGTATGCCTATTTTTTATATCTATAAGAATCCCCTAAATACAAGAACCACCCAACCGCCCCATTCCCAAAACAAACAGAATACAAAATAATAAAATAAAAAGCGATGAGAGGAGCATGTAATGCTTTCGTGCTATTGTGTTTTGTGTGACGCTTACTTACTCTGTAGTTGCTAAGCAAACTGTCTCGAGTACACATATTAAAGGCACATATTATATACTAATACTAATATTAATATGAATACTAATACTAATCATTCAACCAATATATCAATTGTAAAATGTATGTAAATACAAATACACGGAGAGACACGCATACCACCACTGCACGTATTATTTGTATATGTTACACGTATCTATTGTCGAATATGGTCCCAATAAGTTCTAGATCCCCTCATTCCTATATATACATATATATACATATATATGTATATATATACATATATATATATATATATATATATATATATATATATACATATACATATGTTGTAGATGCACAT
>JBANCZ010003293.1:0-13039 GCA_037040025.1 Sphaerogastrella javana | reverse complement strand
ATTCACGAAACTTTCATCATTCAAACCAACTATCGATTTATATTTAATTTCTTAACCTTTAAATCAATTCACTGATTGATCTCATTCATAATGCCTTGCAGTACTTTGCACTGGTTAAATGCATATAAAATAAATACGGCATGCATTTAGAGCCAATTAAACGGCAACTTACTATATATAACTGGTCTAACGAGCCGATAATATAGAAACAATAATAATTCAAGCGCTTTTTACGCTTATATTCAATAAAAAAGTTTATGCCGACAATAAAATAAAATTAAATAAAAATGCAATTATTAGTCAACGCCCAATTTTAATGTGCACCGCTTGAAAAATGCACAACAATTAATTTTCAATAAAAAATGGAAAAAAAAAAATTAAAAATACAAACATAATAATAAACGAATTGCTCCAGAGTGAATACAATCAGAGTTCTATAACACAAACATTTGCATATGTTGGTTTAAATGTTTTTGGTTTGTTGGTTTATGTAGCACATATAGAAAAGATAGAGGGATAGAGAGAGGGAAATTAAAAATAAAACAAAAACCAGAAATAATATGAAAATGAACAAAAATCAAATCGCAACAAAATCGAATGAAAAACGATAAAAATCGCAGAAACTGTCGGAGGCCGCCGGAGGCCGAATGCAAATGTTTCGATTTGAAATGTTGCAACAATAATTGTCACAAATTGAACTCATGTCATGATTTGTGTGCTCCGGCCACTCACGGGGGAAGTGGACTCAATATCAATAGCATACTCGTCGCAAAGGAGTGGGGGGGAGGGGAGGGGGACGGACCGTAGAGTTCGCTATACGTTCGCATGACAGGTGCAATTTAGTCGAGGTCTAGAGCATAAAAACAAAAAACAAATCCAGTCAGCGATTGAAGTTTGATTGGCTTCATTTAATGAGAACAACTATCGACGCTTTTGCGACACGACTTGATGAATTACGATTCATAGTGAATAATAACTAACATGCGATATATGTATGCATATAACGTGAGAGACGACAAAATAGATTAGCACCATGTAGAAAATAATTGTATATGATAAAAGACACTTGGGTAGACATAGACATATTTAAATATAATGTATAATTTCAATACGTTATGCAATTACTTCCACATAAACTCTTAATTAAAGAAACAATTTTTATGTTGATTAATATCTAGATTTCATTTGTTGTATTTACTTTATAATATTGATGGTAAGTTATATATTCCTTCAGATTTTCATAAACAGTTCTTGCTTTAAGAATCTATATTCCTAAATTCAATATTCATATTCAAAGTTCAACCATTAACAATTTTTCGCTCATGTTCAAAGCTTTGAATTAATGTACTTCTTATAATGAGCTTCCACTTAAGAAGCTCAGACACTACTCAAACCAAGTTAAGTTCATGTTAAACAAGAACTTCGAATGTCTACTAAAAGCATTACAAATGACTGCATGTTGTCCTGCAATGTGAAATGAAATGTTGCCTCGTATTTTAGAGTCTCTCAAAATTGTATGGGTGTCAGGTAACGCAGTTGAAATTGGCTGTTCATGGCATGGGGAACTCTTTATATTTTTATTGGTCGCACCTGTTTGCCAATTTGAAATGAGGTTATGAACCCAACTGTAGTTTCTCAACGTTGTCAGTCAACAAATGCAACAACAGCGGCTAAATAACAATAACAACAACAACAACAAAAAAACAGAAATGGCTAACGCATTTGGCCACCTTTTAGCCGGTTTTCCATCATTGCAAACGTCCTCTGCCCCCGAGAGTCGTCGCAGCAGTTGCTTTTCCTTTTGTGGCCACCAAAGAACTCGTTGCACACCCAAAAAAAAAGCTGGAAAAAAAGCCAAATGGTTGCCGTTTTGTGGCCAGCTGCAGTTGCACACAGTCACAGCCAACGTCATAGACAGCGGCGGAGCTGTAGCTGTTGCTGTTGCTGTAGCTGGGAGCTGGAGATTGATGTTCGCTGCCTCTGACATTTGTTTCGCGCTTGCGCTCAGTCTCTAGCTGTCCTACTCGCACTCGCATTGGCCAAGTGCTGGAGAACCGGTTTCTTGGCCACATTTTTTTGCAGTGTGATTTAAACGTTTTGGTTATGTATTTTTTTTTAGATTTTTTTTTTTTTTTTTTGCATTCAAATGGACGCCACAGAGTCAGCATCAGCGATGCATGGAGAGACTGCCGTGTCCTCCCCTCCCCTGACACGCTCTCCACAGCTTTGGCTGGAAAAACATAGTTTTCTATTTGTATATGCTGTATTCTGTATTCTGTATTCTCATGTACTCTGTGTCGTTTTTCTAGATTTTCCACTTGAATTGAAAAATTGCACTGATCGATCATGTAAACAAATTCATTAGGCCTGCACAAATATTTTAATTATTTCACGTTCTTCAAAATTTATTCCATCGATTTGATAGTGTGAACTGAATGCTGCTGGAATTAACTAACGATGACACCTGTGAAATATTCAACGAATGAATATTTGCCTTGCTTTTAAGCACATATCAAATGTGCACTTCAATATTTATTTATTCACATAGTCGTTGTTCTTTTTCATTTTTTAATCAGCAGCATGCGGCAGTATTATATTAAATTACAGTGAATTTATTATAAATTAATATCAATTATTTCAATGAATTTATGCATATTTTTAATACACTGCAATTCAAGTTTTGTAAATTGTTTAGATTTCGGTTAAATATGAAGAATCTTTTAAATTAAAATATATTTTTGTATTATTTAAAAAAATTTGGATTAATTATTTAAACAAAATTTGGTCTGTTCTATTTATTAAATATTTTAAAAAATTTGTTATTTATTTAATATTTTCCATTTTCTTTAGTCTTAATGGTTTTAATATAATCTTTATTATTTAAGCAAAATACAAATTCCTTAATTTATTATTTCTGTTAATAGTATAGAAAATTTACTTTATTTTATATTATTTAT
The DNA here is from genome assembly GCA_037040025.1 of Sphaerogastrella javana. Classification (NCBI taxonomy): domain Eukaryota; kingdom Metazoa; phylum Arthropoda; class Insecta; order Diptera; family Drosophilidae; genus Sphaerogastrella; species Sphaerogastrella javana. The sequence goes on along the minus strand of JBANCZ010003293.1, from coordinate 10,082 downwards.
TTATATTTTATTTCCAAGTGCTAAAATTAATATTTACGAATCAAATGAAAAAGGTACTATTGTTAAATTATTAAATATTTTATTATATTTTTAAATATATTTTTTTGTCAAATATATTTTAAAGGAATCTTTCGTTTCATGCAACGATTCATAGAGCATATTTCAGCTGTTTCCTTAAACGAATTCAAGCAGCACATGCATTCATATTCACACTCAAACTCATATTCACACTCCCACACGCATATACACACCAATACACACACACACACGAATCAACACACACACATACACACACACTGACCCATGCTGGCAATTATAATGGCCATAAGGCAATGTGGTGGCCTCTTGCGTTCTGCACATGCCACAGGCAGGGAGGCACAGACTGCGACTTCGACTGCGACTGCAACTGAGGCAGAGACTGAGGCAGAGACAGCATGCTGTAGTGACTGAGGCAGAGCGGGGAGAAAATTTGGTGGCGAGGCAGTGGCCGAGACTGTGGCAAGCCAGCAAAATGCAACAGGTTAATTCGCGCGCTTTTTTTTGGCCAAGTGCGTTTTGGGGGTAGAAGAAACCGGGGACAAAAGCCGCAGCAAAGCAATGGTAGAGTAATCGAGGGGGTACGGGGTGGGGCAATGTTTATATGGGCGAAATGAGCAAAAGTGTCGGCCTTAAAAGGCAGCAGCGCAAAAGTTTTACACAACAAAACAAGCAACAACGAAAAGTGAGAGAAAAAAACATGCAACTTTTGTTGCACTGCCCCTGGCAGGTGGGGCAGGGGTAACTGTGGTGCCGGGGGGGGGGGGGTGGTGTGCCGCAACGGAAGCATTGAAATGTCCAGTGAAACAATGAGACGGCCGTTGCCAAGCGACCAAATTGGCAACATGTTGCAGCCGACCAGTTATGAGGCAGCAGAACCAGCAAACGCAATAGAGCCAAACGATGGGCCAGGCAAGAGGGTGCGGGTGCAAGTGGTCAGTGCGGGGGCAGGGAGTGTGTGTGAGGCGCGTGTATGGTGCACATGAAGGTGTCATTTGTTGGTAACATGCATTTTCCGACTTGGCTACAAATCGCGTGGACAGCGAACGGCAAACGGCAAACGTCGAACTGCAACTGCAACAACAGCAACAACAGGAACAACAGCAACAACAGCAACAACAGCAACATGCAACTGCTGCAACAGCTGACGCGACGTCGACTGAACTGCGCTGCGTCCGTCCATTGGCTATCTAATGGTGTGGCACAGTGGGCTGAGATGCGCTTAATAATGAGCAAATAATTTATCTGTATGTGCAATAAAATTTATACGAAAACTTCTTAATTATCTATGCATGATTGAATCATCATTAAATAATTTATTTAAAATTCATTAAAAATATTTATTTATAATTATTCTTTTATAATAATCTACACAGTTTGAACGTCTGTCTGAAATGTTATGCCGGAGTTCCGATTGTTTTCAATGCTTGATTGAATCTTCATTAAATTATTTATTAGAAATTCAATAAAAATATATATACATAATTATATATATGGTTTAAACGTCTATCTAAACTTTTCTATCATAAATCCAAGTGTTTTCTATGCATATCATTTTATGCTTGTCTAAAATTTCCATAGCAATTTCAAGTGTTATCGACCACTGTGCATTGGTGGGAAACTGTTGCAGATTGTAGGCCATTTACTGGGTTACCTGGTGTGTTACCTGCACCCATATAGTCCACCATGTGCTCTGTCCCAGGCGAACATGTGTCTTGCAAATTAAACGCACATGTTGGCCGCCCTCTCTCTGCCTCCCCAAAACAGTTGTCTATGGATCTATGCTGATACTATACTCAATATATATATATGTATTGGAAACGGGGTGCTAAAGTATTTGAAGTCGCTGTGGGGCATGCAGCTTAGTGCTTGGGGCAAGGCATTGCCGAGGCATTTGGTTCGGCCAAACACGTTTTGTCTTTTTGTATGGCAATTGTTTTGGTTTTGATTTTTGCCAGTGTGCCCTTTCCTGTTGCCAGTTTCATGGTGCATGCTGCATGCTGCATGCTGCACGGTGCACGTTGCACGTTGCACGCTGTCGCTGCTCGACTGTCGTCCACTGTCGTCCACGCTTGTTATATTTTTTTTCTGTAGCAACTGTCAGAGTCATGTTAGTTGCTTTTGTGTCTTTACCTTGTGTGTGTGTGTGTGTTCCTCAATTTCTCCCTTCCAATCGCCGCACCTCTTCTAACCACACTCTAAAGTTTTGTTTTTTTTTTCATTTTTTTTTTTTTTTTTTTTTAGTTTAACTCTGACACATTTTAACAATTTATGAGGCGCACCCACTGTTAGCCGCCGCTTGTAGCGCTCAATAACCAAAGGCAGCTTTGACAACTAAATTCAAAGCAATTCATACATCACCTGCTGTAGGCCTTGCCACACCGTATACCCTCTACCCGGTATCCTCTACCCCATACCCGGCTAACTCACTACCCACTACCCTCTACCCGGTACTCTCCACTCGCTACCCACTACCCACTCCCTCTCCCCTCTACCCAGTATCCACTGCACCATCAACTCCCCTAACACCCTGCTTATACCAAGGGGCGCACCTGTTTGAAAAGTGCGTGTGTCAAAGTGCGTGCGTGGCAGCTGACATTTCTACTTGCAACTGTATATGTGTCTATATATGTACGTGTGAATGTGTGTGTGTGTGTGTGTACCATGTCTATTCTTCTGGCAGTTGTCAGGCTTTGATAATTTCATTGTGCCCCACTGGCCGTAGTTCAATTGAGTTGCAAAGTCGCATTTTATTATTATAAGTGTTTCTTGCCACAATGGGGCAACTATTGACTAAGGTTAGTTAAGATACAAGACCCCTAAACGTACAGATACTCTATACGTTGAAATGCAATATAACCTCAAAGCTGTCGATGTAACTTTACTTGGATTTCATATTAGCATTACTTTCCAAAACAAAATTTAATAAAAGGAGAATACTAGAACTTGAATAATATCAAATACTTCTTCAAAATACACTTAGAATATATATATTAAAAATTTGCAGTATCTTTTAAGATTTATTTCTGATATACTAGTCTACAGATATCCTATACAAATATCATAATATTTCAACGCATGCAACACGGTTTAAATTTTAAAATTGATCGAAAACCCAAATCCCTAGAACAATTGACCAATCCACAAGTTAAGCCAAAGGCAAAGGATGAGAAGAACTGAAGAGAACCCCAGAGAACAGAGAACAGAGAAACATAATTTTTATGACTGATCCATAATAGTCGTAAATTCAAAATTCGTTGTGCTAGATGAGTAGACTTGAAGCCGATTGAAATCGAATGATCATACGATATACTATATAGACAACTGCTGTGAGTGACTTCCTTGTTCATAGCGCGTAATTTACATAAATTGAAAATTGGAGAAGATGAAACGGCCCGTGAAAGCACAGCCAAGTCTTCAGACTCTGGCCCCAGACATACGAGCGAATGGAATCCATTTTTAAAAAAAAATATACAAAAAAAATCGAGAGAAAAAAATGATAATAAATATCATTTGGTTGGGTCAGTTTCAAGTAATTTTCGAATGTGTCTGAGTCTCTCACTCCTCCATAGAGCGGTCGGCTATCTGTCTCACTCTATTGGTTATAACAGACGCAGCAGCAACTGTCATCGCACGAAATGATTTGTATTTTTGTTTTCGTTATTTATGTTTCATAAATTATCGGATATATATCTATACGATATTTCTCTCTCTCTCTCTCTCTCCCTCTTTTTCTGAGTGAGTATTCAACGGATGCCGCCGCTGATGCTGCCCGATCAAGATTTTATTTAAATGGAACTCATCAACGCTCATTTGGGTCTACGTCTCCGTTGCCATCGCCATCTCCATCTCCATCTTCATCGCCATAGCCATCGCCATCTCCAGCTCCAGCTCCATCTCCATCGGCATTTCCATCTTTCAGCTTTTGAGACAAGCTGATGATGAAGCTCTGTTTGTCGCTGTTTCTTTTTGTCTTCTCAGTTCGCTCTGTCGGCTTGAGCTGGCAAATGCCTTTTGTTTTTTTTCTTTTAGTTTTTTGTAGGTTCAGAGAGCTTTAATTATAGAGGTCGTCTGCCCCCGCAGTGCCCCTAGAGACTTCCCTCTTCCATGTTGCTTCTTCTGGTGTTACTGCCTTCTCCAAGCACTGATGATGCCCTAATGTCAACGCTGCTTGTTTGTCTCTCTGGCCTTTCCACACGATTCGTCTTTAATTAATGGATTTTTGTCGTATTAAACTCATTAGTTTGCTTTCGGAGCATAATTTTAATTAATCACTCAAAAATCCACGCAGCTTGGCTTAGCCCTCGCTCACTATGGCTTGGAGTTTGTTTTATCTTTAGCATACTAAACGAAGCAGGGCTACCTAAAAAAAGACTGTTTTTAAATGGAATTTTAAAAGAGTTCAAGAGTTCGATAGGTTGAACGGTTGTACGACTGAGCGTGTTCGCAGAGATCGACAGTTCGTTACTCAATTGGTTTTTTATTTCAAAATGAGATAAATCAAAATTAAGTAAAACCCCAACAAAAAAAAAAAAAAAATTTTTTTTTAAATCAACATGGCAAAATTAACATTCGTACAGCTTGCCGCCATTCGATTTGATATATTAAACTCAAAATGTATATTTCATCATTAAAAACAGCGGGCAAAAAATAATAATAATAATACTAAAAAAACGACTGCAGCAACAGAAAGATATATATACATTCAGATATAAGAAATAAATAACATATACGAAAACGTTGTGTATATATGTGCTTGTATATATGGAAACTAGTTTTACAGGTAAGCCGAGCACGTCTGTCTGACACTCTGGGGGCCTACAGATCCAATACGATCTCAAACGAACGATTCCATTCGAATCCATTCGATTCGTTTCGTTTCATTTCGATTTGAATCGATCCCAAGCGTCGAGAGATTCGCCCGTCATCGTCAAAGTAATTGCCGGTTCGTTCTCACTCATCTTCATATATCGATCTCTCTCCTTCTCTCTCTTTTCTCTCTCTCTCTTTCTCTCTCTTTCTCTCTCTCTCTCTCTTGCTCATTCGTATGATAAATAACAAATCAAACGCTAAAATGTCCGTAATGTATGTGGCATGTCAGAGGCTGTGCTTATTTATGGCCTGGATCAATAAGAATAACGCCCCAATCAGTGACTATAAATTAACGCAAAGACAAAAAAAAATAATAAATGAAATAAAACAACAACAAATCTAATATCCAACAAAAACAACTTCAAAAATGTCGACATGCTGAGAATGTTTCTTCTTATTCGATTCTCGTTTCTACAGTGCTTCATCTTCAGATTGTTCTTCTCTTTTTCTTCATCTGATGATCGTTTCATTTTAACTCACTCTTTTTGAGACACTTTGAAAATGGTTTGAAAGTGCTGCAGGAAATGTCATTGACTCGATTTCTAACTTGATCTTAACTTGTGTCGATTCTGACATCTTTCAAGAATTATAGCAGGAAATTTGAAATTTATAAAGCAAGCAGTTTTTGCATTCGATTCATAAAAGTTTTGTAGTAGCAAATCATTGAGAAATTCTGATATTTATTTTGAGCCAAGAGTTGAATGTTATATTGAATATAGTTGTAGCTGAATATATGGCAGAAGTCTCGTGATCTAATTCATAAAATATATTTTTAAAGTTTTTAAATATCGTGTGTGTTTTCTATTATACTATCCAGAATATTGTTTAAAAATTATAATCTTAAAAATTTCTTGCAATTTATTTGAGTTACAAGAACTCATTACTTAAGCCAACCTTTCTCTCACTTGTCTGCCTTTCGCTTACTACATAATATATGTATTGTATATAGTGTTAATTTGTCTATATTTGGTGAATCATCATGCTACTTAACCCTACTTTGGTTGCTTTTTTTCTTGCCTTTTCCTTTCTCTGTTTTTGGCCACAACCACAAGACACAAATCAAGTGTGAAATATATTCAAATCGCACCGGGAGCGATAATAAAGCAAAATGTATAAAAAATAGAGAGAAGTACTAAAAAAAAGTAGAAGAAGCAAAATGAAGATGTAAATTATATGTACAAAAAGAAGAGAGAAAGAAAAAAACTGTGAAACAAGAGCAATAAGAATGAAGGAAGGAAGCCAAAGCCATTTCTGAATACCAGAAGGCAGGTAATGCTATCAATCTACAAGCTGTATCTAACAGATACATGCAAACTGTATGGGGAAAGAACGAAATAGAGAAACAAAATGAATGAGAAAGCAATATCGAGAGAGAGAGAGCCAGAGAGAGAGAAGGAGAGGAAAGCAGTGTACCGAGTGTAAGTCGTTTGGGCAACACCCTCCACTGGCAAATGATTGATTGCTCATCATTTTTCATTCTTAATGAAAATGCACCCCGCTGGCTAAGAAGCAGTTGCTATGCTATGCGCTCCCTGGTTGGCTGACTGCTAGCTTCGTTTTGGAGGAAAATGTCTGTCTGTCGGTCGATGGTACTCACACACACACACACACACACACACACACACATACGGACACACCTGAGCTATAGCTGTAGGTGCACAAGTTGCGATTATCGCGCCGCATCTCGCTCGCTCGCACACCGTACTCCAGCCAGAGCCATGCAAAACTTGGCCAAATTCCACCTTGGCCACCGCTAACGGGCATAAAAATGGCTGCCAGCTGCGTCAACTTACGAAGGGGAGAAGACACATAGTGAGAAAGAGTAAGAAAGAGTGAGAAAGAGAGAGAGAGAGAGAGAGAGAGAGAGAGAGCGAACTACAATGAGTGGGTAATGGCGAGCATATCCATGGCCAGCTGCCTTCCTTCCTGCCAGTCAACTGTCACCTTCGCCTTGCTTGTGTCATGTGCTATGCATCATCTTCTGGCAGTTATTAACCTCTCTGCTTTCTTGTTGTCTCTCACACTCTATCTTACTCTCTATCTCTTTCTCTGTATCTCCCTCTCTCTTTCATTTCTGTTTATCACAATCATCGCATAGTCTAGGCCAAGTTACAGCGCCAGTTTTTCTTTGATTTAGTATAGCTTTTGCTGAAATTAAACAAAACTTTATACATTTTCTGAACGTACACCCTACAAATTAGTCACTAACCTTTTGACTAATGAGCCACACAGTATTTTAGTTTGTGATGCCTTACAAACGTCATTTGTGAATCGTCAAAAAATATACTGCATAGTCTTTTAATTGATAATAATATTTTAAATTTTAAAAAATTATTTTCTACAATAACAAAACATTTTACAGAGTAAGCAAATCAGATCGCACACAACTATTTTTAAATAATTTCTATATTAATCACCTTTGCTCATTGATAAGACTTATAGACAGTTTTAATCGCTTCTAATCATCTCACATACAAAATGAATTTTTTCACTACACACTGTATCATTCATGACGAATCCATCATCATTATATATTAACTCCACACAATGTTCATCTTTGTGTTCTCTGTTAGGTTCACCATTATCCCAGTAAAGGGTCGTGGCTCTTTTTCCAGTGCTGAATACCCGATAGATGTCCTCTTCGTCCAGTTCACTGATGTCCAGCCAATAATTCTCTGGTGGCAATTTATTAGTTACGAGTCTGTATTCGCCGTCTCCCTGTAGATTTGCAAGTCGTCCACCCATCTCCTTGCATTTATGGAATGCCGCGAACCAGTTGAGCTTCAGATTCTTTTCGATGTGGTAGTACTTATCACCGATCTTCTCCACAAATGGCTCTTCATTCATATTATTTTTGACTCTCTGCAATTCTTCCTTGATATTTTGAAAGTTCTCATCCATTTTCGATTCAAAATTGGCAAAGTGCTCCTGTAGCATATTTTCAAGACCTTTTAAAGTTAGTTTCTCCTCATGTTCTGATACATGTTCAACTTCATTGGCTTCGGGAGCTGCGTCCAAACTTGGTAAAGCATCTTCAGATTCAAAAAATTCATTTAAATCAGCATCCTCCAAGATCCATGATAACGAAGTTTGTTTCTGCTCATGTTTCGGTCCAGGTTCAAAATCAGGATCCGTTTTTGGTATCAAACCACATAATGACTGAACAATTAACGCTGAGATTATAAATGTAATGAAAACTATTTTCATTTTGATTTCTGGTGTTGCAGCGTTTCAGAGTAAAGATTATTTTCAACTGAATCGAGTGGAATAGGAATCGGCTTTATATACACAAAAAATACATTAATATAGAATGTAATAGCCTAGTGTAAGTTCATAGGGTCACGATTATAATCTGCTAAAGATGAATCTAGTCTATATGCTGGTAAATCCCATGTCATCAAATGTTTGTTTTTAATCGTAATAAATGTAAACATATAATATATTTCATTAGTCAATAATAATAATCAACTCAAATATTAAGTATAATGAACTATATAGTCACTAATATAATAGCTCCTGGCATCTTTGGTATCTCATTTTATGATCTCGATTGTTGCTTGACTAAAACACGATTGTGCTCTCACAGATCGTTGCATGATATTTATATTAAATTTAAAAATTCAATATCAAATTTTGGGTGTATCTAAAAATTCTGAATATATTTATTTAAATATGTGATTAATTGCGAAAATGCGGAATTGGCGTCACACAAAAAAGAAATATACTACTGATAGGAAATTATGTGAAGATTTTCTTTCAATTACAATCGTAGGATAAATATTAGACCTACTGGTAAGTGGTCTGGAAATATTTAGACACTATGTTTAAATGTATAAATATGTTTTAAGATTGTTTAAAATAATTCGTTTCGATTCGAACCAAAAATAATCAATAAATTCAATTGATTTTTGGAATGATTTAGACTTGATGCCTATATCAGTTCGTTGGGGGATTCACTGTAGTTCATACTAAATAAGTTAATTCATAGTAAGTGAAATTAAACAACTATATATATACATATATATATATATATATATTAATTTGTTATTGTTTTATATATGGCTCATTTTCTGAGAAAATTAAAAGCTTCAACGCTGACGGCAGCAGCGACGTCGACGTTGACGTTGACGGCTGCGTGGCGGCCATTACAATATGTGTTGTTGCTGTTGTTTCAGTTGATTGTTGTAGTTGTTGTTGTTGTTGATGTTGTTGTTGCTGTTGTTGTTGCTGCCAGTTCGCATCATCATTAATCATTTTTATTTGCACGCTGCCGCATTTGTTGGCATTTTCTGTTTGAAATGCGCCCTGTCAGCCCAGTCAGATGGGCGGGTGGTGGTTGGGTGGTGTATAGTGGACAAGTGTGGTGTGGGTGATGGCCACCATGGTGGGCGATGCCACCCTTGTCAACGACAAACCGAAAATTCCAGCAAGTTTGTCACATGCCTGACCATCCACCTCCAACCTCATACCTCAATCACTTACGGCTATATACTACAGCACCCAAAAACCACCCAAAACCACCCAAACCACCCACAAGGACACAACAGCAGCAGCCATCATCATCATCATCAGAGTAAACAACAAAACATGGACAGTAAATTGTAAGCGTCATAATGTAGCGAGCGGTAGTAGCAAACTAAACAAATGATAGACTAGTCGATACCCTGCAACCACTACTCTTAAAACATTCAACATATTTAGATATTAGAATATGCTTTATTTATTACAGATTGTCTACCTGTATTATTGCAGCCTTAAACTATTTTAACAAGTTTCTCTTTAATCTTGGCTAAACATGCCCCTTATTAGCAACAACTACAGGGTATATCAGAGCTATGGCAGCAGAGCGTTGTCGACGGCAACTGTATAAATTATTACATTGTGTACTCTTAGCGCACATAAAAATACATTAATAAATATTATTTATGTATATTCTGTATATTCACAAATACTCGTACATTGTGCGCCTCTTCTTTCTACTCAACAGCAGCATCAGCAGCAGCAGCAGCATCATCGTCATCGTCATCATCATCATCATCTTGCTATGGCAGTAACTGACATACACAATCCAGATGAGTTGTTTTAATACACTGAGCCAAAAACAAAAAAAAAAATATCCAACAGTAGGGACTGGCCCGACAGTAGGGACCCTGTGTTTAGTTTTTTGGGGCAGT
>JBANCZ010003292.1:0-13048 GCA_037040025.1 Sphaerogastrella javana | reverse complement strand
CGGCTGCTGCTGCTTCTCTTTAGTTGTTGTTGTTGTTGTTGTTGTCGAATTCCGTTAATTGTTACAGTTACGTTTACAGTTACAGTTACAGTTAGGCCGTTTGTGTTGTTGCTTTCGCTCTCGCTCTCGTTGCTGCTGCTGCTGCTGCTGCTGCACTCTGCTGCGCTTTGACAGCATTGCCGACTTCTTCTTCTCCTTCTCCTTCTCCTTCTTCCTCTTCTTCTTCTTCTTCTTCTTCTTCTGTTGCTGTTGCTGTTGCTGCCTCTGCTTCAATCTGTTTAATTGAAATTTGAATTTCTTTTCGTTGTTTTCGCTGCTGTCACTTCACTTTTGCACTTCTGCACTTTTGCCCTTCTGCGATTTGTGCTGCTGTTTCGCTGCCTTTGTTACGTTTATACGTTTTAATTGCGTTTTTCCTTTTTCGTTTTTCGTTTTTCCTCTTTTTATTTAGCTTCGCTTTGCTTTGCGTGTACCAAAATCTGTGAACTTATGCAAGGCAGAGCAATCGATATTCGCGCAGCGCCGTTTCACACACAAATCACAAAAGAAAATCGCTAGAAAAAGAACGCGGAGAAGGAGAATGAAAGGAAGAGATAAGGGGAAAAGCTTCGCGTGAAAAATTTGTGCAGCGTCATCAACTTACAGATTTTCCTGCATTACTAAGGCTTAGCCAGTGGGGCCTAATGCGTTTTTAATTGTGAGTTCTGGAACATTTTTTCGATTGTTGAAAATTTCCAAATTACTTGAGTCTCAAGCACTCTCCCTCTTCCTCGCACACTGTGCGTGTGTGTGTGTGTGTGTGTGTGTGTGAGTGCCTGGCTGCTGCGTGCCCTTTTACGGCCAGTGTGTGTGTCTGTGCTCCTTTGCTTTGCGTGGGGCTACGCGTGAGACGCTCCGTGCGCTGTGGCGTCGCTGCTGGAACTGAGCAGCTGCAAGCATCGCAAGCATCACAAGCATCGCACGCAATGCGAGAGACAGAACGAAATGGAGAGCGAACGCAAAGCGTTGCCAGGATGCTGGCAGAGTTTCTGAGAGAGCGAATAAGCAAAGAGAGAGACAGAGAGAGAGCGCGCGCGTAAGCAAAGAGAGAAGAACGGAGAGAGAGAGAGAGACGGTGCGCGCTTTGCGTGCAAGAGAGCGGCAGAGCGGGAGAGCGGACTGGAAGCAAAAGGCAAACATAAAACAGATGTTTTCCGATGCCATTTATCCAAAGAGTGGAGAGCGGAGAGTGGAGAGCATAGAACGGAGAGCGGATGGGGGGTAGAGAGACAAAGTGTGGCGGTTAAAAGCGCAACAATGAAAGCGTCGCGACGCCTGGAAAGAGCGTAGGTAAGGCAACGGAGCGTGCAACTGTTGTTAGACAGAGATGCACATAGCAACAGTGTTGGAAGCTTTACGCTGAAAGCTGTAAGCTGCCAGTGCCGGCATTGTGCGTGCTGTCCGCTCTGTCCGCTCTGTCCGCACGGTCCGCTCTGTCTGTGCTGCTGTGTCAACAAAACAGACAGAGCGCTGGCCAGAGCGTAGGCAAACGCTGGCAGCGGACTGTAAGGCTGTAAGCTGTAAGCTGTAACGCTGTAAGGCTGTAAGCTCTGGGCAGCTGTGTGGGCCAATGCCCCTCAAACCGTCACCGTCATTCTGCCTCTCAAACCATCAAGACGGACAGAGGACAATGCGGCGTATTGTTGACTTTGCCGTACGGCTGTTTTTCACGCGGCAGCAACCCCCAAAACGGAGGCAACTCAGCAATGGGCCGTGAGTGAGGGGGGGGGGCGGAAGGGGGTGGCTTTAAATGTGAAAATTAATTTGGCCAACAACGAGCGTGTTATGCTCTTTCAGCACGCCGTGTTAGTGTGTGTTTTCCCACACATTTTCTATGGGTTTCATTTATTTTTGTCAACGTGCGAAATGTTTAATTTAATTTTGAATTTATTTGGCAGAAATATGTTGTTACCATATATGATTAAATTTATTTATATTTTTAATTTAACTTATATACATTAATTTAATTAGTTTTTGTATTTTATAGAATTTATTGAAAGGGTAAAGTTATTCGCAAATATTTATAAATGTTATTTACAATTAGGCTAAATTTTTGGTAGAGCCCTTCTTCATGGGGCACGCTGCCTGCCTTTTGATAACAATATTTGCCAACTTAATTTAAATTAATCGCAAAATGTATGATTGTATCAGTATGCCCGTATTTCGACTTGAATTCAATGCGAAAATATATACACAGTAACAGCAGCAGCAACAGCAGCAGCAGCAGCAGCAGCAGCAGCAGCAACAATAGTAGTTACCATTGAATCTGTTTGTTTAGTTACCAAATACACACACACACACACACACACACACACATACACATACACGCATACACTTGTGTTTGCTTGTGTGTTATTATTGGGTATATAAATAGTTGATTGTTGCCGTAGTCGTAAGACATTTATATAGACTTTGGCCCGGGCTGAAAGTCAGAAATTGTCTTATGCATTTTAGGCTGGCTTTAGGGGCTTCACTGTAGCAATATCAAATGTTGTTGTTGTAGTAGTAGTTGTTGTTGTAGTTGTTGTTGTAGTTGTAGTTGTTGTTGTAGTTGTTGTTGATGTAGTAATAGTTGTTGTTGTTGCTGTTGCTTATAGCGCAAATACTCATGGCTTAACTGTGCTTTGCGCTCTGAGTCAATAACGAAGGCAAATATTAAGCATACGCACAGTGGGCCAACAGCACACTCAGCAAAAAAAAAAATGTTGCGGAGCTTTATGTACTTGTGCTTAAGCTTAAATGAACTTTAAATTGCAGTGAGAGCGTAGTAAGATCGTTTTAAATTACAGAATGTGGCAAAAGTTTTAATAGACTCAAAGTATGAGAGATGTAGTGAGGGAGAGGGATGGAGGCACAGAGAAAGCGATACAGAGAAAGAGAAGGAGAGAGAAATAGATATACATTTAAACAGAGAAATAGATGGTCTTAAAACATGAATTGAAAATTTAAAAGTAAGTGAAAGACAAGTAATATGATATGAAAGAAAGCTTACATGATTGAAGAAGATCTTTAGAATAGATCTTTACCATCTATTTATATAGAGATGGTTTTATTGCCTTAAACATTCACCAGGTCCACAGATTGAGGAGAGTTTGCACTAGTTTTGTGTACAAAATGCTCATTTTGAGCATGAACTATTTGCAAGTCAAACGAATGCTGAGTGAATAAATTAGAGGCATGGATTGAATGAAATCGCTTCTGATGCCTTCATCACCATCTGCGCCTTCATTTCGTTCGAGACTCGTCCTTTGTGCTCAGTGCATAATGTATGAAAAATTGAGGCATGTCATTGACGCCAACAACAGCAACAACAACAGCAACAGCAACACCAACACCAACAACAACAACATTTACTACTAATACTACTACTACTATTAATGCTACTATTGTTGATGCCCATGATTGTAGTTTCTATAGAGTATGTTGTAGTTGTTGCTGCTGTTGCTGTTGCTGTTGCTGTTGTAGTTGTTGTTGTTGTTGTTGTAGTTGTTGCTGCTGTAGTAGTTATTGTCGACTGTTGGCAGTCTAGGCACGTTCCATAATGTCGCTCCGGGTTATGTGTACATATTATAAAACGGAAGTATACTCGGAAAGGGGAAGTAGATGGTGTATAGAGGGGAGGCGGAGGGGGCTCTTGTTTGAGGGTGCAGTTTTGGGGCCTCAGAAAAGTTTTTAATCGCATTGGCATTAGGGTGTCAGGCCATGGAGGCATTGGGGGTATTTGTGCGCCTATGTGCAATGACACAAATTGACGCCGCTCTATGTTAATGCCTTTAATTAATAAATGAAATATGACATTTGTTGTTACTATATAATACACTTTCCACTTTAACCCCAACCCCTAGCCCAAGCCATCCATTAAAAGAATGGTTAATTAATTTTTAGCACGTTATAAATGCGGTTGCCCCCAAATATCGCATTTGATCCTTTGGCTGAGCCTGGATTTCGGTTGTCATTCAATTAAGGCCAAAATTTCGCAACATTATTTTGTTTTCATATATATAGTTTATTTTTTTTTTTTAACATTTATCACTAAACTACTAATGATAAGAAGTTACAAATTCATATTAAAAGTAATAATATCAATTGTTCCTTGGACTAATCTCAAAAATTGTTCATATCTAAAGATTTCATTAATTTTCTTTTAGTTTTCTATTTAGTTGTTATTTTTAATGTGAGTTTTTGTTTTATTTTTAATTTCAAATTTTTGTTTTACTTTTAGCAAATTGAATTTAGCTACAAAAATTTATTAGCTTACGTTTAAATAGTTTATTCTTTTAATTCTTTTTTTTAGACAAATTGTTAGTTTTTTTTTTGTGGTTTACTTGTAGATTGGGGCATTTAGATATGCATGATTTATGTGTGCGTATGTGTGTGTGTGTGTGTGTGTGTGTGTATGTGTGTGAGCCTGAAACAATTTATGCTTAATTTATGCAAAAGTTTCACTCGGAAAACCCCAAAAAAGTGTAACGCAAACTGTAAAATTGCTTACATCTATTGAAATTTGTTTACTGATTTCACATTTTTACTTTTCATTAGTGTGGAGAGAAAGTGAGAGAGTGGGGGAGAAAGAGAGAGAAAGGGAGTGCTAGAGACAGAGTGAGCGATAGAGTCGAATTTATGGCTAATTAAATTTTATGTATTTCACTTGCTCACTATAGTCTCTCTCGTCCTCTTTCCTTCTCTATTGGTTTCTCTTTTTCGGTCTGAAAAAGTTCTCAAGTTCTCAAGTTGTGAAGTTTTATGCTTATGATGCTTACACAATTTGTATTTTTATTGCATATATTATGGCAGTTAGTTGCTCAAAGGCAATTTTCTTCTAGAACTAATACCCTGGCCGAGCACTGCAATTATCTTTTTCCTACAGCACTTAGCAACACCCCAGTTATACCCTGCACTCTTTAAGCAACTTAGGCTCAAGACAAAAAGGGAGTTTTGTCATTTCTCCTTTTTGTTTTCTTATGTTTAATGTTTTTCCTAAGAACCAAAATTGTCAGTTGAGTTCGACTGTTCCACTTCTTCGATTTTTTGCTGATTCTGTGGTAATTTTGTGTCTGCTTCCAAGCTTTTACACTTTGTAGATAACAGAGCAAATAAGTCGTCTAATCGGCTTATAGATACAGCAGGGTAGTACAGGGTAGCCAAGACAGAAGCAGTGTGTAATAGGGAGTAGACTATGCCATACCCTAACTCTATCATTCCTATATAATCATGTTCAATCTTCAAATTCAAATTTCTCTCCATGCTGCAGCTAGGGTATTGACAAGTCGGCTTGGCCGAACTTTGCGTTAGATCGGATTTTTTAAAAATTGTTTTAAAAATTTTCGTAAAGTCGTTCAGGTATTTAATAATGCAATAAACACCGTGAATTAAACAATTTATATTGTTTGTGGTTGCGTATAATCTATTTGCATAAAAAACGCATTTACGCCTCGTATTTCATTTCATTGCACTTTTGCAATTGCAAATGTTTGCGTCGTTTGTTTATTTGTTTATTTGTATTTTATTTATATTTATTTTTTATGTAAAAATTGTTGTTGCAAAATTGTACAACAAAGTTTTTGCACATATGTCCCATTTTTAAAGTATTAATGGTGTAATTATTATTAGTTTCCATATTGTAATATGCTACGGATGCGCATATTTCCGTCAACACTTCCGCTGCAAACAGCACTTTCTTGTAGGGTATACGGACTATTCATTTATGTGTCTTTAAGTTAAGATAAATTACAAAATATTGACCATCGATACTGCAAAATTTGATCAAGTTAGCCTGGAGAACTTTCAAGATATGAATGATTAAATAGTGGCTTGAATTTTGTTCGCTTTTTGCTCTAAAAAGCATAGATACATTGAGATACAGCGCTGTTTACAGGGTATTGCTGGTGGAAAGGTTGTTCGTGTTTATTTATGCAGATGCACATTTAATTTGTGGTTTTCATTTATTGTGATTCGTAGTTAAAATACTTTGTTATAAAATTGCATATTACTACTACATGAGTTCCATTGAAAAATAAGGCTCAGTTCCCACAACGAATGGTACGAGTATTGTAAAAGTACCTATATACTATATATCATCATCATAGATACTCTATACGTGTATGTTTGTATGTATATATGGCAAAAGTGAGTGCTTCAATTCGTTTCGATGCACTCGATATACTCGAATCGAATATACACGGAATTTTTACATTTATTTATAATATAATATTAATAAATACAAGTGAAAGAGTGAGAGAGAAAGAGAGAGAAAGGTGTGTGAGTGTGTGTGTATTAGTGTGTCTGTGCGGAGGGAAAAATCTGTGCCGCGGGCTGTATAATTGTCTCAATTTCGAGTATATCGTTTATCGTATATCGTATATCGGTATTCGGTGGATAATTTGTGTCTGTACGTTACATTCTTCTGTTTATTTTATATTTTTCACTTTGTTTCTTTATGGACCGTTGAATATGTATGTTATTTTGTGCTGCTCCGTTGTTCTGTTGCTCCTGAAGTGCCTCCGCCTTCTCCGTCTACTTTTCCGGATGCTTCATCATTTTTCGGCTTGTTTGTTCAATCGCATAATATTTATGTTTTATTGTTTACGTTCTTCTGCGTATCGCTGTTTTTCGTTTCTTTGTTTTTTTTTTTTTTTTTTGTTGCTTTTGTTTTGTTAAATTGCTGCATTGACAGCACAAGTTCATTTCAATTCTCTGGTATTTTCCCAGTATTTTCCCCATGCATACTCTTTGCAAGAGCCACAGCTATAATTCATGTATACTTGAGTTAATAACTGTATGAACTCAGCTCCCTATAGAGCGAAATGATGGAAATTTGGCATTATTGCTAACATTTGCTAGATATAGCATATACATTAAAATTAGTCGAATGTAGGATATATCCGTTCACTGAAATATATACATGAAAAGTTGTTTAATTGCGTAGGTATGATTGTTATATGTTTGTGCATTGAATCAGATAACTTTTCCTTCAAATCGGACAACTATAGTTGAAACAATTACTATGGCATTATATCTGGCATAGAAAAAATCTTAGAAAATTCCTCATTAGTAAGAAATCTTGGAATATTATAATGATTTTTGTATACATAGAAAAACTTTTAAAACAAACCAAAACATCTAATATAGAAATCTGTTTTTTTTTTTCATTTTCTTTACAAGAGTATGCAGACTTCGGTAAACAAAGGGACAGATACAATATATATATATAGACGTGCATATATTTATATATGATTTTTCTGTTGAATATTTACTTTAACAAGACATCGATAAAGCTTTTCGCTGGCATTGTTTGGTATTATTTATTATTATAAATGCAAATGTTGATGTTTATCCATAGAATTCTTTAATAGGTTAAGCGATATTGAAAATGTTCAACTTGATGTGTAGATTGTGTGTGGGATACAGTAAGATTTGCAACTTGGACTTGGAATTGGACTGGTAGCTTCGACTAAAATCATGTAGTATATCTATAAATATATTTGTTTACCATATATATTTGTAAAGTGTGTGTATTGTATGTGCTACAAGCTAAGACTAGAGACTAGAGAGAATGTGTGAAATTTGAATTCGATTCACATAATTGGAGGATGCTATGTATCTATATATATATAGATTATATTAGACTATTTATCATATGCTAGAAGTAAACATTACACTATTCTATTATATGGTACACTACACAGAGGTCGTGATTTGCTCCACGAAATGCACGGGTCGGCACAGCGACTGAGAGCGCTTGAGTCGACATTGAGGATTGCCACGCCCCGCCTGGCAGTTGCCCCCGCTTGACGCACGACTCTGACGTTGCTGCTGTTGTTGTTGGTGTTGTGGTGTGGCACGTTGGAGCGATGCGTAGGCGTGTGGCACGTAGATGAACTCACGTGACGGCGCTGCGGTTAGCATCGGTGCCACACCATGACGGCAATTACACTGCTGCGATATGGTTGATAGGCCCTCTGGTACACTACGGCTTCTTGCCGAGCTGCCACCGTATGCGGCATACGCTGCCGTTGCTGTCGTTGCCGTCGAATTGGGACTGCAGGTACAGACAAGCGCCTGTCGCTCCTGAGATCTGCAAAAATTAAATAAAAATATATATATAGTTATATATACACCCACATGTGCCACATGGTGTGCGGCAAGCACAGGTTAACAAGCAACTTCAACTCGACACTTGGTAACACGTATACTCCACTCTTCATCGTCGACAGCCCAACGATTCTGACTCAACCAGAGTGAGTCTAGGAAGTCCTTATTAATATTTATATATATTTGCATATATGTCCATATTTAAAGTATATTATTAACTTACGTCCTTTTTAAATTTGTACTTTATTTAACCACTTTAACTTTCATAGTTAATATTAAATTAATTCCCATTAGACCGCTCACCCTTTCTTTTCGATCCCCCCAAATCCTTTACGCGTGCGCCCTTTCCCATTCAGACCTTTATCCCAATCGATTGATCGATAACCGGAAATCGGAATAAGCACTAAAAATACTAAACTGCCGTAAAAATACTATACTGTACTGAAAATACTTGACATAGGGCGCCTACTTTTGTCTATTTTAATAACTAATCCATAGACATTTCGCGTTCGACCTTCCAGCGATTGCAGTGCAAAATGATAAACAATGATTCAATGTCTACAATACTATAGTCCTTGAAATTGTTCCTATTATTGTATAATTTTTGTTATAATTGGAACTGTTGTAGCATTTCACAACATAGACAATCCGACTCAATTGGATTTAGATGAGCAAATTTGCTATGGCTGCGTCAATCAGAGCAAATAATTATAGACATGCATGGATATATATATAGTATAATTTATGTAGTATATACACTATGAATGAGTTTTAAATGGCAAATGCGTCATGTTGTGGCTATTATAGAGCTTGGGTTTTGTCACCTCATATTGATTGTCATGCGAGTTATTCATATTGTGCTCAATTAGTGCCTCAACTAATTTGATTTTGAATGCGAATGCAGTCGATATCGATAAATAACTCATTCGCATAGACATAACAATTTTATAATTACATTTCTCGACTTCTGACTACAACACCTACTTCTCCTACCTCCTACCACCACACCAAATACTACTACCATTACACCTTCAACTACTCCTTCTACTACTACTACAACTTCAACTACTAGTAGTAGGGCTCTGTGAACTATGTCGGCTTTCGCTTCTATCGCTTCTGTCTCTTCTGATTGATTTATTGGTGCTTTTAGCACACATGAAGTATACAACAACATTAAAAAAAGTTCAATCTGTATTTGCAACTGCAACTGCAACTGCATCTGTCTCTGGATGAATGACAACTTATTTTATTATTTTGTTATTTTATTATCCTATTTTGTTGTTCGGTTTACTGCATATTTAATTGCATAAAGAAATTACAAATCATTCCATTTCATTTGCAATAATTGTCAAACTCATTCTGATTTATCTCTCTGCACTTAAACCGATTGCAAAACTGTGCTACAAATTGTGTATATATATATATATATTTTAAATATATATACTATATTCAGTACGTCCGTAATGAGGTTAATAAATAAATCGATGAATAAACTGATCTTTTAATTAATAATTATTACTATAACTCATACATATTTATGACATTGAATCTAAAGCCATCACAAACTATATCAAAATAAAATGTTCAATTGTGTTATTTGATCTTTTTTAGGAAAGGGCTCTCGACTCTTCTAATGGCTATACCCAACCCTCTCTTTTTATAAAATCTTCAATGAAGAAAAGCATTCTCTTAACGAAAAATTTCGTACTCAAATCTTTATAATATCGCAGCAAAATTTGCAGCAAGAAATTAACCCGGCTCTAGATAGGGCGCTGTTGGGTGTAATGGTACTCACTTGGGGGACTTGCGGCAGCCGAGCTCATAGGTGCTGTGCCAGTTGCAGTAGAGCTGCCCGTCACAGCAGTTGTGTTGCTGGATGAAGGAGAGGCTGCGCTGGAGACGCTTGCCCATTTTGGCGCCGATGCTGCCCTGGCCGAGCTGATAGGGTGTCCGTGGCTGTTGCAGTTCCAGATTGTGGCAGGTCAGTTGCTGTGGATGCTGTTGATGCTGTGGCAACAGCTGATGGTGATGATGATGTGAATGTTGTGGCAGCTGCTGCAGATGCGACAGGTGCGGCAGGTGGGGCAGCTGCATGGGTTGTGTTGGTGCGGATTGCATGTGACGTTGACATTGATAGTGTGCGTTTGGATTGGGCTCCATTTGATTGAGACTAATGCAGCTGCGACTCAACAGATCGGGTGCAGGATACTCGCCATAGCCACCGCCGCCGCCGCCGACATACTCCAGATTGGCCATATTGCCCAGATGCGGGCGCTGGTGCCGCATCGAACTGTGTCGCATTAGCATCGGCGTGGGCAAATGTCCATTGAGATGTCCACGTTGCTGTGCATGCTGCTGCTGCTGCGAATGATGATGCTGCTGCTGCTGCGATTCCTGCGGCTCACTGATAAAGAAGATTATAATGCCTGCTATGGCAGCCGCTGCCGAGCATATATAGTAACCGGCACGGCCATATTTCATTGAGTAATCGTTGAGAAATGAGGTAAGCGGCACGCTAATCAGCACTGGCACCGACTCCACCCCGCGTATGAAACCTACAGACGACAAACAGGACATATAGTAGATAAAGATGGCAATTAGTCATAGTAGTTTAGATTAGTATACATACCCCATGCCTTGGAGAAATGTTTGAGCTTAATGCGCTCCAGAGCCAATATCTTCAGAGAGTACTGGAATCCGCCCAGGCCAATGCCATATAGCCAACTCAATATGCAGAGGCCCTTGTAGCCCATCACAAAGGAAAGAAACAGTATGGCTAACGCTACAATAGCTATAAAAAGCTGTAAGTATAGAAATATAATATTTTGGGAACATAGAAAAAAAGGCATCCTTCTTCAGACTTCCCTACATATATTATACATTTTGAATGAAGTCGAACTTACCTGAGTTACAATTTTGGTATTGATCACAAAATGCCTGATCACAATGCAGCGACGCAGCAGCGCTCCAGCCAGGACGACGCCCAAGGCCATGGAGATGCCCAGAAAGGTCTGCAGCAGCACCAGCTCCTGCACATCGGAACCCTCTTTGGCAGCATTGAGTGCCTAGAGAAAAATCATAAGATATAGTAACTATGTGGTAGGTGTAATAGTCGAACATACCATAAGGAACATGGGCGTATATATGCCGAATGCGGCCACACTGGAGGTCATTAGTAGTATCTTAACGGTAACAGATTTCAGGGATGATATGTCCAGAAATAAATATCTAGTAGGTGACTCCACTTCCTGTGTGAGTTTGGGCTTCTTTTCCCGTAGCTATAACGTAAATCTGTTTTATTACATGGTCTACGTGTATAGTTATAGTATATGGTCATACCTTTTTACGCTGATTCTTCAAATGTTGTATGGCACGACGCTGCGGATGGTAGAGGGAGGCGGGTCGATACATTAGACCCATGAAAAAGCTGAGCGCGGTGAGTGCGGCCACAATTTGGAGTCCGAGACGCCAGCCGGCCTTGCCGACACCCTCCTTGAGTATAACGGAGAATAAGGCGATGCCAACACCCTCACCGGACATGGCAACCATTTCGACGAATTGACGACGACGCTTAAAGTAATTGCCGAGCATCACCGTGGATGCTTCACGCACCATGGAAACACCAATGCCAAAAACGATGCCTGCGGAAGCGACCATATCAAAAATGGTAACCAAAACTTCCGGTAGCAAAAACCCAAATCTCACCCCAAACAAAACCCTCTACTACATACAACAAATACATATATATTAAGTATACGCACCGTAGCTAAACACAACCTGACCAAATTCAGTGGCAAACGATGTGAAGAGTATGCCCAGGGGCATCACCAGTCCTCCAACTATGGAGAGCAGCCTTATAGAGCGTTTGCGGCACAGCGAGACCACAAACGGTATGGCCAGCATGGATATGGCCCAGCTCAATGCTCCTAGCAGCTCTGTACCAAAAAAAAAAAAATAAATAAATAAACATACATACATAAATACATTTATATTTTTTAAGCAAAATATTTCACAAATTAATGAGCACAAAAATACTGTGTGTATATATATGTATATATGTAAATAACTTCCGACCTTATTATTATTATTATTTTTGCATTTTATTATATCATCTTCGTTCTCATTGTCATGGGGCTTAAACATTACGAATTTATGTGAAACAACTTCTAATTATTTTTCCTGCAAGTCAGCGTAAAATATCTGTAGCTTGAGTTCTCATAAAGCAAAGAGCGATTTTTTTACTCGGTGGTTCTCTAAGAACTCTGTTGGAATTGTTAGTAATTTGTGTACCTTATAAAGAAGCACATTTAAATTGAAATGAACTGGGCTGAAGGTAGAAACTTCAAAAAAAAAAAGGAGCCTAATTAAATCCAAGAGTCCCAGAAATATTATTTCGTTTCTTTTTATTTGTTGTAGATCTTGGTAACTGTGAATTTCCCAAATTTGGGTTTTTAGAGGTATATAACAAACTGTTTTAGATGTTTGCTATAAATAAAACATAGAAACTTGAAACACTAACTCTAATACAATCCAAGTCCCTGTAATCGTATTTTGACTCTGTTTAATGTAGATCTTGGTAACTGTGAGTACTAAAGTGATCAAATTTTGGTTTTTAGAGGTATATTACAATCTGTTCTAGATGTTTGCTACAAATTATAGATACTAACTTTCGTTTCCATAAAATTCTCAAGTCGTTAATGTGTAGTATAAACAATAGCTGTATCAAAAGTAATTTAAGTACCATAAATACGAAAGTTTGTACTGAACACATAATATACCATACGTAGCGTTTTTTATTTTGTTGTGCTTTACAAGTTTCTGTATATTTTTTTTTAAATTTTGAAACACTTTCTTTTCTCAGTGTTCGTTTGCAGCTAAAATGCACAAATGTTTTCTCCCTCGATTTAAATAAAACTCA
>JBANCZ010003291.1:0-13053 GCA_037040025.1 Sphaerogastrella javana | reverse complement strand
TGTCGTTGTTGTTGCTGTTGTTGTTGTCTTTGTTGTTCTGCTGTTTCTATTCTACAGGTTTTTGTGCAGACATAAACATAGAAATTGTGCAATTGAAACCCTTTTGCTATCAATATGCGTGTGCGTGCATGAGTGTGTGAGTGTAAGTCTGTATGAGTGTGTGTGTGTGTGCGTGTGTGTATGTTTCAACGAAATGCCAAATAAAAACAAACACTTGGCGTCAACGGCGCTAAAGCCTACGTGACAGAATGAATGGTACGAAACGGTAAAGGAACGAAAGGGAAACTAGACAAAACGAGACGAAATGGGACACGAAACTGATGAAATGTTTACACGGTTTGAATTTCTGTCGCGTCAAGCTGTGTTTACCGTTTCCTGGAATAGCTCGATACCGGCAAAATCGTACCACTTTGTGTTTTCTAATATAAATAGTATTTTAATCTAAACATTAAAAACAAAAGGGGAAAAAAACGTTAATGTAAACATTTAAAAATGCTGCCTGCGTTTTTCCATTAATTTTTGCATATAACATCAAATTTGCCATGTTTGGATTGCTTTAATTAAACTGGTAAAAAAAATCTAAAATCATTTTATTACTATTATTAAAATCATAATATTCAATTAACAAAAAATTGTATTTTCAATACAAAACTTGCCGAAAGAGGCACAAAACCAAAGTTTAAAAAATCTATCCAAAACTTTAGCTTTGTTTTTGCTTCCTCTGCTTGTGAACAGAGCAGCTTCAGCAGAACAAATTCAGAAAGCAGCATGATGCTATAACTGTTTCTATTCGAATTCAACACATACATACATACATACGTATTTGTCTATCTTCTATTCCTTCTACTTCTAAAATTTACAACTCTCGAAGCAGCAGCAACAGCTTGCTCTTGGAAGTTGCAGGTAGCCGCAGCCACAAAATAGAATCTGCGTTGCTTTCAGAGTCACAAAAGTAACGGTCGTTTTGCGTTCCGTTATATTTGTGATAAAATTTTTGAAGTCAGTCGCAAATATGCATTTAGAATATAGGGTCTTTCAACAAGGAGGGGTCGATGTTAAAATTAGCGCAACGTGTCCAACACTTTGTCAAGACAGAAGGGGTGTATTCAGGGTGCAGGAAGTAGGGTTTAGGATGCAGGTGGTGGTGGGTCACCGTGGACAGTTACAAAGTAAGCAAAGTGTTGCATGTTGATCATGGTGACCTGTAAATTTAATCATTGAAAAATATATACACCTCTACCTCGTTTTACACGTTTACACGGTTTTTAAAATCAAAATGTTTAGAAATAAAATTTATTTATACATATTAATTATAAATCTGGTAATAATATTAGGGAAAACGAGAATGATGTTGAAAACTATAAATAAACCCAATGCATTCACAGCAAAAATCGTTAACGAGGGACTTTTGTTAGGAAGAAAATTAGGAAACTATTTTCAAGCAATACAAATAAATTTCATTATTTTTATGTTTTCTATGATTTAAATGATATATTTATATATTTTATTAAGTGTTTTAGTCATACTTTGTTTTCAAGAAATGTGTAAAAAAAAATCTTGTTTATAGACGTTTTCGCTTTACACGATTTTTCCATATAAAAATTATTCTTTTTTTTTTTTCGAATTACACGGTTTTGTCAGGAATGTATCTACAGTGTAAAATGAGGTATAGGTGTACATATACTTTGTCTAATTAACTTATATTAAATAAACCTTAATACTTAAATTGGAATGATTTATTTGTAATATTTTGTCTTACTTTTTTTTTATCTGATCCACAAGCTAGCCTAAATGCATATACCGTTACTTTTGTGACTCCAAAAGCAACGCAGATTCCATTTTGTGGCTGCGGCTACCTGCAACTTGCAAGACCCAAGCTGTTGCTGCTGCTTCGAGAGTTGTAAATTTTAGAAGTAGAAGGAATAGAAGATAGACAAATACGTATGTATGTGTTGAATTCAAATAGAAACAGTTATAGCATCATGCTGCTTTCTGAATTTGTTCCGTTGCTTCAGCTTCAGCTTCGGTTGCGGTTGCAGCTGTTGGTTTCGGATTCTCTTGAATCACAAGCGGAGGAAGCAAAAACAAAGCTAAAGTTTTTGGCAGTTTTTTTTAAACGCTACGTGTAAGGATATGTGGCATTCATTTACTACAGAATAATCAGCGATAGTATTGCTATAATTTGTTGTTGGTTTCTTTATAAAGTGTCTTTTAAACAGGAGCAGGTCGACAGCCAACACCCGCCACTGTCCGGTGACCCGACACCACCTACACCCTTAGCCCTACTCCCTGCACCCATCCCTTCGGTCTTGACAAAGTGCTGAACACGTTCCTTCAATTTTAACATCGACCCGTCCTCGTTGAAAGACCCTTTATTACATAACTGAAACAAAAAATAAAGAATATTATTGTGTTATGTAACAATAACGAGATTATATAATTGCTATTCGTTGATTCTAATATAGAAAATGTTATATTGAATATTTCCGAGTAAACAACAATTGCAGGATATCCTAAAAATCAATCTATATGCCTCATACTTTGTCATCTTGATGATATCAATAAAATGCCATATGATGTCTGATATAATCATTGTTCATTTACTTTTTGTAGATACATATTCCATACACAATGAGCGTCTCGAATGACGGCTTGGACGACAAGACTAACCGCAAGTCGCGATCATCGCATTCTACCAGTGAAGAGTCATCGCTTCAGGCCGTCTCTGATTCCGATAGCAGTGCTCAGGCTGAGTATCTTGCCGACGATTCATCGAAGAAGTCTAGGGATAGTTCGGAAACCATTTCTGATTGGGAAACCACACAGACCAATGGTAAGTTATTGCACTTTGTTCCTTGTTCTTGTCGTTTTTTGTTTTTGTACGTAGATTTATATCATATATCATTCTTCTTATACTTTAAAGGAAATGCCAGCAAGCCGAAGAAACGTAAACGCAGGAAGCGCAGAGGATCAAGTGGATCAGGCGGTCCGGCTCTACTAGGTTTTAGTGGATTTTATCCGCATATGACGTACGAACACAGCCTGGATAGTAACTCGGACCATGAGGCACAAACGGTAAGGGTCATAGAAGTCAATGGACAAGCAGATATTGATAAATCTCTTTTCATCTGTTTGAGCAGCTCAGTATGGCTGAATTCAGGGCAGTCGCTACAACTGGCGACTTGATCTTTCCGAGAGAGAAACAGGAAACACAGACGCAGTCACCGTCGGCCACATCGCCTCTATCGGCCTCGCCACCACCGCCGCCTCTGTCGGTCTCACCACCACCGCCGCCTCTGTCTGTCTCACCACCACCGCCGCCACTGTCGGCCGCATCGCCTCTGTTGGCCTCAACACCACCGCCATCATCGTCCGCAGTAGCATCTATGACTTCCTTGCCTTCGCCCGTGTTGCAACAACAACAGGCAAGTCCCTCGACTGTCTCCACAACAACAACCACAATTACCATTAAAATACGTTCCACAAATTCGACTTCACCGCCAAGTCAAACAACCACGAGCACGACACTGAACAGCTCTGATTTAGCTAGCACAGGAGGAACAGCTATTATAGCTACACCGCCATCGGGATCACCGTTGATTTCTGTCAAATTATCATCAGAAGAGGAGCCTCAAATTGCACCAGGAACTGTAACTTTGAAAAAACTTCCGGAGACAACATTGGCGGTGGTAGGTTCCTCATCGGAAGATACACAGTTCGATTCAGAGTCACAAAATGAATTCGATGCTACCCAGGTGATATATGCTCATATATAAATATGTATATTTTATTTCCTAATCAAATTTGATATATCATTATATATATATTGATCAACGTTCTGTCCATATCTATCTCTCTGGTCTGTGTCAATCCATTTCTATCTATTTATCTAATCACTTATCTCTCTCTCTCTTTGTCTATCTTTCTCTATTTCTCTGGATCTCATTCATGTTGATCTTATGCATTGCAGCACATAAAGCGCATCAAGTTGCACCATCCTTCGACTGACAATACGAACACCACATACTCTGATCTATGGTCAACAAAGGAATCGTCAGAGAAGAGGAAAGAGAAAGCAATGAATCGAAAAGAACGTCCGAAACTCATACGATCGAAATCCGTTTGTGATGTAACCCAAACAGGTGTTGTTAATGATAAATCAACGTATCGCGCTCGTAGCGTTTGTCGCTACTCGGAGGGGGAAGTGTGGAAACCATTATTGCCATATAATTTTGTTGATGCTCCATTTGCTGAAGAGAAACCTGATATTACCTTTCTTGAGGATGTTGTTGCTGCCGCCACTGTTGCTAATTTTGCTGCTATGGACAAGTATATTCGAAATGTTGCCACTGCACCTGGTGATGCCAAGGACAGTGGCAATAACTTTAAGGCATCCGACAGTCATCAGCGATCTTTGCCAGCCGCTAAGCGACCGGCGACTGATCCATTCTTTAAGCTGCCTTTCAAGTATGGCTGGCGACGTGAAATGGTCTATCGCAATTGCCCTTCGGGCACGCGTCAGCGTATCGATATTATATTCACAACACCTGAAGGTAAAAGGCTACGCTCCCGTGAAGATATAATACCTTTGTTAAAGGGAGAGCTTACTATACATCATTTTTGTTTTCAACGTCAGTTGCAAATGGCTGGTGAGCCGTATGAGACGCAGCGTTATGCTCAGCCAGCGCTCATGCGTGCCAAATCACAAGCCATTGCCAAGCAGCAGCAGCAGCAGCAACTACAGCAACAACAGCAGCAACAACAGCAACAACAACAGCAACAACAACAGCAGCTCAATCATGCACACGGACAGCCGCAAGTAACAATAGTGGTTCAACCAAGTACAGTAGCAGTTGCTATTCCAAACGCATCTGTGGTTACTGCCCCAACTACAGCTGTGGCTGCAAATCCCACTGGATCGCTGGGCAAACGTGTGCCCAAGCCAAATGTGCCAAAGGGTGCTAGCCCACCCAAAGCGGGCTGGACCGCAACTCAAGCCGTCATTGGCAATGCACGTGTACTGGCAGCTAGCAGCAGTAATGCCATTGCCGGACTATCCACATCTAGTGGCAGCAGCCATGCTATACGCAAACGCAGGTAAGTCTCGTTGCGTTATTTAGAACAATTTATTTATCACTTATTGACCTATTCTTTCTATCATCTATTACTATAGCACTCAGCCAAAGTCTGGATCAAGGATGTTGGGCGCACCAGCAACATCAACTTCAATATCTAAACCTCTGGGTGAACCAGTAGCATCATCATCAACAGCAGCAGCAGCAGCAGCTGCAGCCGCAGCCAAATTACAGTTGATGCCAATTCTAGATCCTACCATTGTTTGTGCCTCTTGCCTCTTGAATGTAAAAAAATCCGAATCGTATCCAGTGCAAGGTGCCGATTGCTACATTTGCACAGTAAGCAATCGAATATCGAATATATATATAAACGCATATTAATACAATTATTGGGTATTCCACAGCCTTGCTACAACACCAAATGCATTACCGGTGTGGATATCGAAGATACTGACAATGACGATAATGCCAACATCAATGGCAATGGCAATGATAATGGCAATGATAATGGCAATGACACTGGTAATACCAATGGCAATGGTAATGGTACTTTGCTGGAAATTGGCGAAGAGATTGAGCTACCAGGTGCTCTGCCACCGGCCCAACTGTTCAACATAGAGCCACCAACAACTAATCGTGTCGGCAAGATAACGCCCAGATTGCAGGAAGTGGTGGTCATCAATGGACGCAAAGCTATTGCAATTGCTGGACCACCGCCGCGTCCACGCATACAAGTGTGAGTCCGAAATGAATCAAATCGATGGCAAAAATAAGCAAGCGAATCGCAACAGTTCGGTTTTCTGCTCCAACTCAAGACATGCTACAAAAGATACAAATATATACATATATATATAAATATGTGTGTGTGTAGAAGAAGAAGAAGATGCAGCAACAGGAGCATAGATGCTAATCATTTAAATATATATATCTATTTATTTATATTTGTGCTTATGCTTTATGCTTCATCATTTGCAGACCTCTCGGCGAACCGGACATGACATCCCATAATCTATATTATGCACGCAAACAGGCAGCTAAGACTCCCACTGTCGTGGATTCCATCGCTAGTGGCATTCAGAATTGCATCGTGATGACAGCCATTATGAAAACCTTGGATATGCACGTAAGAAATTTGTAGCTTCAGCTTAATAATAATGCCAATAATGATAATGATAATGATAATGATATTCTCTCGACACGACACCAGGATCGCGTGAACTTGTCGAATGTGTGCAAGACTTGGTCCATGATTGGCAGAGATCGCAGCGTCTGGCGTACCATAAAGCTACGTGATACATACATCAACAACTGGGTGGCTTGCATACGTGATATGGCGCGTAATCGTACCTATGAACTGGATATGATGGGCGTTAAAATGAGTAGCCCCAAGTTGCGCTTGGAGGGCGATATGCGTTTGCTGAAATCGTTGCGTATAATACGCACCGATATCTGCAATGCTGAGTTTGTTCAGCTAATAATTAAGCGTTTGCCACGCCTCTTCGAGATGCGCACCACTTGCGTCAGCCGTGTACTCAACCTAAACAACGTTGAGAAGATGTCCGAACTGAAGGTGCTGCGTGTTCGTATGACGGAGCCAAGGGCTGGCATCGTTTCACTGCAGCCGCTACAGAAACTGCAGAATTTACGCGAGCTGAGTCTGCGTGGCATCAACAACATGGCACAACTGGATCTGTTGCAGCTGCAGGAATTGCAGCAATTGGAGACACTGGTGTTGGGCTCTTGTCGCGGCATGAAGACTGCCGTCTTTGCCAAACAGGTGTTGCCGAGCCTAAAAGGTTTGCAGCAATTGCGCCTGGAGAATAATCACAATAATCGCACATTCGATATAACCGATATTATGGAAGGTCTCGCCATTGATGGTGGCACTGTGAAGCGCCTGGAGCTGATCAACGCTAGTGTCACCAGCAATTTTAGTGCACAATTGGCCAAGTGTCAGTCAGTTAAGGAACTGCTGCTGATGCCCGCCTTGCATCAGAACACCGCCAACACTATGCACAATGTCATGCAGGCCATCAATCAGAATAGCGAGCAGCTAAACGCCTTTCGTTTGGGTCTAACCTATGAGCTGTTGCGTGTTACCCGTGCCCTGGGCATTCCGGATGACAGAGATTGTGTGCCGGTGCTGCAGCCAATACCTGGTGTGCCTCTAAATGATATATTGAATCGCTCCGACGATACCATTGCCTACTTGCCAGTAGAGCGTCTGGAGTCCATTCTGCATCATATGATGCCCCAGGCTTGTCTCACCGTTGCCAAGGTCTGGCAAAAGGACACCAGCTACATCAAATTCCAGTTTGCTACGCCACTCACCACCTAAGCAAACATCAAAACAAGGAGCTACTATTTAAAATGGATGAAAGGAGAGAGATTCAGTTTCTTTAATGTTTTTTTATTGTGTAAACAGAGCAACGGTTTTGTCATACAACATTTGCTCAAACGCGGACATGAATATGGATTCCGAAATTTTTTTTTTTTTATTCATTTTACATCTCAGTAATTCTTTGAGAGAATATAGACTGAATCATGTTTTCATCAATCTCCTAGAGCGCTCCTAAAAAAAAAAAGGAAGAAAAATAACATATTTTAGGTTTTTTTTAAGCACTTTTTTTGGAAGATCACATTTATTTTTTTTTAAATCATTTTTTAAAGCACATTTTTTTAAATACGGTTTTTTTTCTTGAAAGAGCAAATTTTTTTTGAAAAGACAAAAAAAAAAACACTTTAAAAGCACAATTTAAAAAAAAAAAAATATTTTTAAAACTTGTTCAATGAATACCTTTTTTTTTAAGTAACACATTTTGTTGTTATTTAAAGAAATAATTATTTTTTGTTTGTTTTACTTTTTGAAGTAACAATATATCACATATCGTTTATCGTTAATTTTTTTTTTTATTTTTTATTTAACCCATTTGTATTTTTTGTATGCTCACAATAAATATGTGCAGATGGAACTTACGCGAAAACAACGAAAGACAAACAAGATTCTTGCGGTTCTTGTAAAAAATACAAACTTTATTATATAAATACATAAACATACACATACATAAACATCTCTATACATATATATTCATATATAAAAAAAAAAAAAACGTATATATCTATTAATCTAAAAAATATTTTCCCAATTGCATGAATGAGTTTGTTTGTTCTTGTATTTAACAGGTCAAACGTTGCAAACGTTTGTTAAATGCCAAAAATACAATAAAGATGCAATTGAAATGGATTGGATATTTTGTTTATTTCGTTTTATTTCCTTTATATTCTTTATAGTTTGGGGTGGGGGTGGTAAATGGATATACTCTGGCTAGATTGGCCTTACAATATTGGATCTTGAATTATAATAAATACGCATAAAAAGAAAACATAATACAGTGGCATTGCAAGATCATTAAGATATATATAACATATATGAATATTTATATATTTAGACTGTCTGTTGGGCTATTAAACTATACTAAGTTATATAGATCTCATAAAATAAATAATTTGCATATGTTTGCTGATCAAGAACCTCGTTCACAGTTTTGCTGTATGAATTTGTGCGCTTGAACATTATAAAACTCTTGAGTGTGAAATGTACATATACCTGTCAAAAAAGTACCGGGATACGGGATTAATTCAAAGTGTTCACGGCCTAGTGCATCATGAGTTTGTGCCACAGGGACAGACGGTCAATATGAAGTTTTAATTGACCGGACCTTGAGGGCTTGCGTGGTAGAGTTCGGAGAAAACGATGACAACACGTCGTCGAACGAATTCAATGTCAAAAACTCCATAAATACCATCGAAGAAGCTTCATATTCGCCAGATCTAGCCCCGTGCGACTTCTTTTTGTTTCCTTGACTCAAATTGCCGATCCGTGGAACCCCGGAAAAAGCCTTAAAAATGTTTCGAAGACTGCTAGAATCTCTGGCATATGGGTATTGCCTCTAATGGATGATTTCATGAAAAATAAGTGTTTTACCAACCCGGTAACCGGTAATTATTTGACGTTATGTATGTATTTATCAGGGTATATACCCTTCATATGAATACCCTTTATATGGTATATACATGGTGTATATTAATTGCATATTTAAGGTATTTGTTGCGTCGTGCAATTGGCGGCAATTTATAAAATGTTGGGCCTAGTCATGTCAAAGTGATATTGAAATTTCATATTATAAATATTGATATATAATGGTGGTACGATTGTACGATTAACGATAAATTAGTATAGGTGTGTACCATCATCCAGCTAACTTATGGCCTCGAGAAGTAATCAAGTGCACTTTGGACAGACAATCTGAGGGTAAGGCTATGCGTGACTTAAGAACTAATTTGTCTCAAATTGTTGTATGAATATTTATGATATAGTTAAAATGTTGACGATTGCGAATCAATTAATTATATTCGGGTTTGGGAAAATAATCGGGCACAAATATGTGCACAATGATGCCGGTGGTCATTAGCGCGAAATAGAAGATGACGGCGACCCACCACAGTATGCGCTCCCAGCGACGCACCTCCAGATTTCGTAAGACACCAATGCCAACAAGTAGGCCAGCCACTGCGCCCGACAAATGCGCCACATAACCGATCTGATCATGTTGATCGGTCACATGGCGATACACGGATGTGCCCAGATCCGTAAAGCAGAATACAAGGAACGCCAGCAACTGGACAATCGCGTACTCCATTTCCGAGTAGTTCTGCAAGAGGAAAGAAGGTCGTTCATATGGATTTGTATAACATTCAGAGCATCCATTGTGAATGTTGGGACTTACCATGATAATTGTGGCAATGTGTGCCGTGATTAGAGCATAGACACCGCCAGAGGCACCAGCTAAAAAGATGCGCGGACTAGTCAGCGATGTGCCCATGGAGCCAGCCAATACGCCGGCCAGATAGACGAGCGCCACACGCCACCAATGGTGCACAAGCTCCAGGGCAATGCCGAGAAAGATTTGTATGATGAGGTTCATCATGAGATGCATAATGCCGACGTGGACAAACATGTAGCTGAGGAATCGCCACGATTCATAGCGCTTGTAGGGATTATAAATGAACAACGTTGCCGCTGGACCATTCGTACTCTCGCCCAGGCGCTGATTATGATTTGGATCATCTCTGTAAATGGAATGAAATACAAATTTTCATATATTTATTATATTGGAATGGATCATTGTAAAACTCACTGGAAATAAATGACATCCACGAGGAACATGATTATCTCAATGATCGAGAAGATGACCATGGTCAATGGCGGGGGACATATGGACATTTGTTTCTCGTACGCACCGTCCGGCTCATCGCCTTCAAGTGGCTTTGGTGGTGGCACCACATAACGACAATATCTGGTTAAAAGATTTCGTATCATCAGCCTGTGACACAATGACATCGCATAGAACTCCTCAAAATCCAAGTGACCATCGTTATCCGTATCGCTCTTGCGCAATATCTGCTCGGCAATATACGCCGGAATATCCCGGCAGTAGCCATCCGAGATGAGACCCTTTAGCTCATGTGTATTGATCAGACCATCCCTGTCCGAGTCGTGCTACAATCGAAAACAAATATCGAATTAGTTAGTGAATCGGATAATATAATACGCTACATATTTTCGTAGTATATTAAGACTGAAGTATTAAGTAGGCCTCGATTTTCTATGATGATATAGCATAGCCTTTAGTTTCTAGTTTATATGATTACATACAGTTGAGACATTTCGAATGTTTGGCTCTTGAAATTTAACGGAAGTCATATCGTTTTTGGTGTATCTAGAGCCAGGCAAATATTTCGGTTTAACCAAATCTGTTGGAACAATCAAAATGATGCAAATTTTGCATATGAGTAAACAGATATGGGACAGGACATTTGGTTATAACGAAGATGCGAATTGTGGCTGTGAATGGGCCGATTATCAGGACCAGGATCAGCGTCATGGTCACGACCACGACCAGGAGCAGGAATCGTCTGGCTTACTATCAGTTACCATTATCTATATAGGTCTTGCATGTCTCTTTATTGCCGGTCACATCATATCAAATCGCTTGTCACACCAACGGAAACAACAACAACAAGAAGAATTTCAACAGAAGCTCCTCAACCTTCAGAAGCATCAAATGGTATTCGACGATTGGCAGGATGTCATCCTGCCCACCGACGAAGAGGATGTGCTTTTGCAATTGAAACAACAGAGGCATCAACAGCCACACGATATCTACAAAGATCTGGCCTTTGATGACCATGATGAAGAACCCTTTTACGATGCCCGTGATGAATAATTTGGGAAAACTTCACCAGAATTCAATCATACACCAATCGATTTGAAATCCATCATCAATAACGAGAACACTTCGACTTATACAATATTTATTAATTATACAATATTTAATTCTCAATAAAAATCTACAAGTATTAACAACAACCTCCAATTGCAACACACATTTTGACCAAATACAGAGGCAAAGGCGAAACCAGTCACAATCGCAATCACAATCGCAGTCACAGGTCCAATCGCAGGCTTCCTTATAAGGTACCTTCTGTCATCAGAGCTCAAGCTCCAACGAAATGCATCAAATTGTACATTCGGAGCACGGCTAAAGAGTTGTCCAAAAACAGTTAGTTGGTTAGAAAATAGCTAAACAACTAGAGTTGTTTTATCTAACGATTGTGCAATCATATACGATTTGTATAGATCCCAAAAAGGTTTTATACAAACTTTGGCAATAGCTTTAACGTAATCTGATCACAGATCGTAACTCTCTAAGCATACTATATATCTTTAGCTTGTCTATTTTTTCTACAATCTCCAAATATGATATGATATGATATGATTTGATTTGGTACTAGTCATCAAATATAGTAGAGTAGTATCATATCATATGTACTATACATATATACAATAGTCTGAAGTTAATTTTCAGTTTGTGCGCTTCCAATGAAAGTCGATAAAACCTCGATAAGAATAACTACTTCAAATATATATAGATAAATGTATAATGTATATATAGAAACGGCAAGTTATAATCTTTGAAAATGCTGAATTTTGTACTCTTCAGCAAACATTAATTATCTACAGATTCAATACAATGAGTAATCCAAACGGAATAGATAATAAACAATAAATACCATAGACCTTATGTCAGACAATAGACCTAGACCCTACGGCAATAAATTGATAATGCAAGTGATATGGGGCTCTGCAAGTAATACCAGTCATCATTTCTTTTGAAGAGGTATTGATCTGCAATTCTTCAATGTATGGTTAAGCATTTGACCAATTTAAGATTCCATATACCAAGGAGAAACAAAGAACTGAATACTACTTAGACTAGTACAGTATAAAGCTATAGCTTTAGCTATCTTTAATATCTAGACATATTGTGACTAATAGTAAACAAAATTGGAAAACAAAAATAAACTCAAGTAAAAGCGAATAAAACAATAGAACAATAACCTCCAATTATTTGTTGCTATCTGTGGTTCTCTCTCTCTATCTTTCTCTCTCTTTCTCCTCTATCTTGCTTTCTGTTTGTGAGTGTTGTTAGCAAGGCTGTTAGAGTGGAGGGGCGAAGGGGTAGAGGGGTTCATGTAAGTATCTGTGTATCTGAGCACCTGTAGATGTGTTTTAGATATGCGAATAATAAAGCAAAAAAGGGGAAATCATGTGCAAAGTTTTTTCACAAGGTATTTATACCGATGGAGTATTGGGAGATTGGTCGGGGGTAGGGGGGGGGGGTTGTTCTATTATAAATCTAGCGAAAATAAATATAACGAAAGCTTGAGTTTAGTCACTTTTATCACAATCTAAGCAAATCTCACCGAATGCGCAAATATAAATTTAGAATTACAAGCGTATGGTATACGGATCTACATATTATTCACTCTATGTTAGTGTGAGTATGAGTATGAGTATGAGTGTGAGTGTGAGTGTGAGTGTGAGTGTGAGTGTGTATGTGTATCGACCATGAAT